>KV458799.1:0-252410 GCA_001662605.1 Pseudogymnoascus sp. 05NY08 | reverse complement strand
GGGAGGTGAGAAAAGGGAGGTGACAAACGTGTGAGAAATGAAAGGGGTGGCGAGAATTGAGATGGGCGTATAAAGGATAGATAGCCTGCGTCGCCGCTACTTCACGCACAAGTTAGGGGAGGTTTACGACCCCACAATTGTCTGTAACTGGTGTCTCTTTCGTTGTCCAAACACACAAACTGGAATAGGTTGACGGATAAGCGCTTATGAGTGCATGACTCAAGCACCCTCAGACCTCTTTATCCAGGTGGGCAGCGAGAAAGTCGGTCGAAATGGATAGAGGTCATGGAAAGCCAGCCGCTATAAAATCGTATCTATGCCATGGTAGTCTAATTATCCCGATATTAAAAATTATTAGTTATCTCAACAACTATTCTATATACAAAGTCATATATCGTAACTTGAAGCAGGATTCATGAGTAGCCTTCTGCACAGTAGAAATGAATTCCTGTCCTGCAAGATGTATACCTGAAATATCTCCAACATGCAGTTCGCCCGCCAAATCCAAGATCATATATCTCCTATGGCCATCCTCTTAAGCCTCCTGCGACAAGAGCGGGGTCCGCTCGCCTTCCTCCACAGCAGCATCTCGCGCGGCCACCTTGTCCTCTTCGCAAACCACATACGTAGCATAAATAGCAGTCGGGTAGAACAGGACTCTGGATTTCCATCAGTGTTCTGTCTCTGTGATTGCAAGGTCAAATAAACTTACAGCAAAGCAAACCCAGCAATAAACGCCCTCACGACACGGAGAAATCTGTCGTTCGAGGGCTCCCTGTACCTGCCACTATGGTCCGCATACGCGCTATCCAATACAAGCCACAGCCACATTGCTGTCGCAAGAAGCGACTTGGCGGCTTCTAGGATAAAGGATATTTTTGCGGACAGGCTTGGCATACGGTCCTGGATGAGGAGGATGAAGAGGATTATAGTTGCGAGGAGACCGTTGACGGTATATGTGCTTTTGGGTGGTTAGCGTGGGCTAGGCAATATAAGACCGGGGAAGCTTACAGGAAGCGGTATATGGTTTCGTAGTTATCCCATAGCTGGACGAAGGCGAGGAAACCGAGGGTGAGGGCGATGGGGGTGGTGAGGAGGGCTTGGAAGAGGCCGGCGGCTCGAAGGATTTGGTTCGTCATTGTTCTGGTTCTGGAGGATTCAAGACATGTCAGTTTGAGGACGACTTTGCAGAGGGTTCATTCCCGGTGATGTGGTTGAGGTGGGACGGGAAGAAAACCTACGAAGGAGGGCTCATTAGATCGATATATTGAATGTGATTTCCCCTGGCCCGTGAAGTATACGGATGAGCTCGAGGGCGGCAGTAAATCCTGGAGCTATTGCTCTGCACGGTACTCTCAAAACCACGAGATAAGAAGCTTCCTGGCGTGTCGGATCTGTTGCTCGACGAGGTTTCAAAGCTGCATGACCACCGAGGGCTGGGACTGGGCGCTTTGGGGAGGCTTGACTGGACGTACCTAGAACAGGGGTATGTATATATCACGTGAAATTGGTGCCTAAATCGGGACTAGGGTGCTCGGGTAGTGCCTGTGCCACTACGGAGTTTTTTTAGTAGTGCCAGGAGAGAATCCGCGCTTGCATTAGGCACAGATCCACACAGGGGTCGTGGGTCTTGGGTCTTGTCATGGTCCTTGGTTGTGAACAAACTCGCTCATCACAATGTACCTTCACGAATCATGGGTATAATGGGCATAATAGGTGTCGTTTCAAAACTGTGAAGGGCGTTTATACATATAGGGAGTGGTATTTACTATCTATTGTCCGATAATTCTCCGATGGTGCATACATACGGTGTGAGTGTCGGCAGTTGTGCACTGTGAGAACTTGACCAACGTTAACGATGTGGTACAGACAAGAATCCCAAGGCTTTTTTGAGCAAATGCAAATGTCAAAGCTGAACCCAGCATCGGCAGAGCTCAGTCTGCCACTATAACAAAGTTGTGCGTGCACATACGCTAAAGCTGCAATGACACTCTGTGGCGCGTAGCCTACAGCCAATAACGATGGGATCAACGTTATTATTGGAGGTGTGCCATCGGCCATCACCAACACGTCCCCAGTTCTCTTTGCGGAATCCCGCCTCATGCTGTCTCAAGGCATCTGAAACTCCCTTGCCTTTGGCCGTCCAGCGTGATCCGGTGTCGGTGCGCGCGTATTTGTTCCCCATGCCGCAATAGATCCGCAATCACAGCTCGGCATCGGGGGATGTGGCTGGTTCTCCACCATCCCGGGTTGCTGTGCGTTCTCGTGTCTTTAAATGCATCACTGCCCCTTGATCGGGGAGGCTTGGTAATCTTGAAAGTTGCCTTGATATATACTTTGCCTGAATGTCTCCGTCGCGAGTGCCCCTCATCGACACTTTTCAACTTGAGTGCCGTGATGTCCCATGGTACCGGTGTATGTTTCTCACCCTTCTTCTCCTTGCATACGCATTATGAGTTAGACCCCAAATTTAGTGATTTGGCGGTGTCTAGCGGTCAAGTGCTTTTGAGAGCCAGCGTTGCGATATTCCCTCAGCATGGCCACTAGGATTTCAACGTGAGCAGATATGAGTAGGATGCTAACGACACTTATAGTATGAAACTATTTTGCCACTAGGCCTCACACAAGCAGAATACGATGCACAAACGCGAGTGCCCTTAATGCTTGCTGGGAATATTACACCCTTCCTGGTAGCAACAATTTTCGTTGTTGCGCGCTTTTGGTCGCGCCAGATCTTAAAAGGGTCGTGGGCACAGGATGACATTTGGGTCTTCATATCATGGGTTTGTGTCTCTGCCTCAATAGTTTGCCGTGAATCGTACTAAATTGAATCGCAATAGATTGCATCTTTGGCCCACACTCTTCTCAACTGCAGTATAACATTCTACGGCATCGGGCGCCACCTCTCCGTCCAGCTCCCGGAAAATGCTGTTCGCGTTCTCGTGATAAGCTATGCCACGCGCTTGCTATATCAATGCATTCTTGCCACGACCAAAGTTGCGATCCTGACCCTTTACCTCCGAATATTCACAGACGCCAGGAGTCAATGCATGGTGTATGGGATGATCAGCTTTGTTGTTCTTTACACAATCCCCTGTCTCCTCCTGTTGATCTTCGAGTGCACGCCTTTCTACGACTCTTGGAACCCCTACAAGTTTCCACAGACGTGCATAAACCTCACCATCCAGGTATACATGTCCGCAGGCTTTAACATTTTCGTCGGCCTCCTGATGGTCGCTTTTGCCGTACCACGCGTCCGTAGGTCTCTCTTCTCCCCCAGAATATACTGGATTTTGGCCCAACTCACACTCAAACATAGTGCCTCTCAAACTTCCAAGGTTACAGAAAGCCGGCCTTATTGCGATTACATCTCTCAGCTCCCTGGTCGTCATCTCATCGGTCGTTCGACTCATCCGTATCAGCACGTTGAACACAAGCAAGGACCTCCCATGTACGTCTCTTCTACTTCCATTTCATGGTGGTCCTATACTAATGCTCGTCAGGGGACTCATATGACTTCACAACCTGGTCGTCGATCGAAATCAACATCGGCCTCTTCTGTGCGACTGCGCCAGCTATCAGGCCAGCAGTCCGCGCCATGAAGGACGCGCTCCGGCTGAACTCTTCGCCTACTACAAGCCAAGGCGCAAGATTTCCCACGTCTATGACCGGGGCCCTGGAACTGGAAGACGGCGAGGGCATCAACGGGACATCACCGGCATTGCCGGCGAACAGTAAGTGTTGGGTTACTAAGAAAGGGCGGGTCACAGATCGGGAGCTGAGTGACGCAGATAGTTCGAAGGGCGTGCTAGATTCCGTGTCGACAAATAGGACCCCGGAGAGTGGGAGGACTCGCAGCGGAACTGAGAGTGATGGGGAGATGGGGGAGAGAAGGGTGAAGCAGGGTGGTGGGACGCTTTTTGTATAGATACCCCTAGGTGGCAGTCTGTTTTGTAGAGCTTTGGCGCAAGTTTTATTTCTTGTTATATACCCTATCTTGCTTCATTTAGAATTACAGTATTAATCATGAGTAAAAGACTATTAATGATGAGCCAAGGATTATTAATCGTGAACCAAAGCTGGCGAGAATCAGATATTAGTGTCACGACCGATGTATCCCTCAATTAATGTTACCCAACATGCTCGACATGCCAAAGCCAGTTCATACTCGGGGTTCCGGTACTAAGTCCACCGTGAGGATCTCCCAATACGTGCCTTATCTAAGCCAGTCGAAACCCAACACCATATAAATAGCTTGTTGGTTAATTTGCCCCGCCAAATTGCACGGCCGAAGAATGAGCTTCCCCGAGCACAACCCCTGTCCAGATCATCATGAACGCGTAAACTCAGCAAAACTCGACGCCGGTGGCTTATACCTCTATCTTGGGCATAATGAGCGAGCGCAGCGATACTTTTAGTAACCGACTCGCAGCTACAATAGCACTCGAGTTGGAAAGTGCCCGTCTCACCAAACAAAAGACTAGGCCGTATGGATGAATTACCTAAGTAAGGTAAGCCATCGATACGGCGGCTGAGTATTAAGGTACAGTAAGATTTTAGCAGTCAAACACGAGACGGATATGCATAAGTGTGATGATCAACGCAAAATTTCTTCTTCGTATTTCCTCTTTCCATATTTCAACCTTCTCATTCTCGTTCATTCTATTTTCATTAATTATTTCACACCTCCTACCCTCGCACACGACGACCATCTCGCCGCAAAATCCTAAAAGATGACCTCCCCCCTCCACAGCGCCATCCCCAACACCGGCATCCCCCTCAACATCCTCATCATCGGCGCCGGCCTAGCGGGTCTCTCCGCCGCCATCACACTATCACAGACCGGCCACGATGTCACGGTGCGTTGCGTTGCGTTTAGTCCCTTATCACACACGGCCCCTATCCCGATCCCCGCGGTGGTGGTGGTGGCGTTGGCGCTAATGCGTGCGTGCCCAGGTCCTGGAGCAGTCTGAGAGTAAGAAGGAGGCGGGGTATATGATCGTCATGGGCTCGAATGCGATGCGTGTGATTAATAAGATTGGTATTTCTCTCTCTCGCCTCCGTTACCTTGCCCCCTTTTTCGGGTTGTGCGTAATGTGCGCGTGGGGGGTACTAATGTTGAATTGTTGTGTTAATTGTGATGTGAAGGCATTGATGCTCGGAAGGCAGGTACCGTTGATATGAACTTTGTGAGTGCCGATCTGTGATGTGATGGGATTGTGGCTTGGGCTGAGAATTGACAGATTGAGCGCCGGGATTACAAGACGTTGGAGCTATTGTCGAGTTTGGATTTTGCGAAGGTAGGTTCTGGTATTCACATGGGCGGATAGGGGTGATGCTAATTGTGGGTTAATCGTAGGATCCCAAGGCGGGGGCGAAGTCGTATTATCGTCCTGACTTGCACAATGAGCTGAAGAGGATCGCGCTGCTCGGGCAAGGATGCAAAGCCGTAAAGTTGGTTCTTGATGCGAAAGTCGTCAGTGTGGTAAGTCTTCCATGTGAAAGCGTCCGACACAGGAGCAAGCCACTGATTCGAGGAAGGACATCGAGAATGCAAGTGCCACACTTGCCGACGGGAGGGTATTCAACGGTGATGTGCTAATAGGCGCCGACGGCGAGCGAGTAAGTCGTACCTCTCCATCCTAATGAAGCCGACACTCACACGCCGCAGTCAATCGTCAAAGCCTCCTTCAACGAGCCAGGCGGCATCCAACAAGCCCGCTTCAAAATCTTCCGCTCCCTCGTCCCCACCACCTCCTTCCTCTCCGACGAGCGCACCCGCCGCGTCCTCGACCTCTCCCAAAACCGCTTCCTCATGTTCTGCCACCCCACCAACTCCCTCGTCTCCGTCCTAGCCGGGCGCAACGGCGACCTCATCGACATCGAATGTGGCTATCGGCGTCGCGAAGGCGAGAGAGCGATAGACGTGTCTGACCAGGCAGCCATCAGGTTGAGGCTCTCGGAGGTGTTTAAGGACTATCATCCGGATGTTAGGTGTGCGATCGAAACGGCGACGGTGACTACGGACTGGGAGATCTGGAAGTGCACACCGCAGAAGCATTTGGCGCAGGGGAAGGCGGTGCTTACGGGCGATGCGGCGCATTCGATGGAGCCGACGACGGGGCAGGGTGGGTCGCAGGGTCTTGAGGATGCAGCGGCGCTGGCGGTGTTTTTGAGTAATATTGGGAGTAAAGATGAGATTCCGCATCGGCTCGAGCTGCTCGCGAAGATGCGGGTAGAGCGGACGGAGAAGGTGGTGGCGCTGTCGGGGGTGAGACTTGGGGAGGAGGAGACTATAAGGAAGAATTATCCGAGACATGCGATTAATCGGTCGAGTATTAAGAATGGGGTTGAGCATATTGCGTTTTTGTTTGAGTAAGTTCGATTGATGCCCCTTGCCTTTCTGAGATTTGTGGTGGTATCCGCAGCGCAGAAACAGAAGGTTAACTGACTTAACTACAGTTATGATGTGATAGAGGAGAGCAAAAAGACGTTACGGGCAGCTGAGACGCCGAGGGCTAGTCTTTAAATCGCTAAATTAGAATAGAGGTTGAAATAGATGGCAGTATCAAAATGTATTGTTGCCTTAATATCAAATAATTCTTAACTAAAAATTGATTGTTATTATGTTCCCTCTCTGGGAGGCTGACTTTTCCTCCTAGCAACGGACACTGCAAACTATCAGAGAGCTCTACTGTCGATTTGAACTAGATGGCTACGGAAAAGGCAAGGTTTGTGCTCATTAGTAAGTTTCATGGAATACTTGCTGTCGCGCCCCCTCTTCTCACCGATACTCACCACTATTGTCACCACTATACTTCACACCCTTTTCTCTTCTTACTGCGCATCCGCTGTTACTGTCAGCGCAAATCTAGCACTTCGCATTGGCAACGGCGGTTGGTTTCACACGCTTCGGCGGCTTTGGAAACCTCGATGGTGTTGGCAACAGCGAGAGCTAGAACCTGAATCGGCTTCGTAGCTGGTTTTTACGGGGTTCTCAATGGCTTCATCAAATGTAAATCAGTGTGTTTTATATGCAAATTTCGGATAACAAGAGAATAATTGCGTCTTCGCCGGGCTTGCGGTGTCTCAGTCATGTGAGATCTGCAAATTCTTCGCGTTAACAGTGGACTGGTAAATACTGTGTATTACCAGTTGACTATATACCAGACACTACATATACCACTGCGACTATCGTATCAGAGACCAGACATAAATCATCACAACGTACCAAAATCAAACCAGCTCCAAGGCCAAGGGGTATCCGCCTCACCATTCCAAGCTCCCCTACATCTCCAATCCCCTATAAACCAGGAAATCACCCAAACCATTCCACCTCATCGCCCTTCCTAATCAAACACCTGAACCCTAATCCCATGACTCCCCTTCTTCACCAACGGCAAAAAGCTATCCCCATCCAACACCACATCCCCCATCCCCGTATCATACAACCCCATTACCCCTTCATCCCCCTCTGCCCTGACCCCCTCATACAGCACACCCTTCTCCGTCTCCCCATCCACACTGCCAAACCTCATCCACAGCGAGCTAATGACGAGATACAGCTCCGACCACCCCAAATGCATCCCCAGACACTGGCGACTCCCCCGCGTAAAACTAAGGAGGTACTTATCCAACCCCTGGTTCAGCTCGCCATTGGAATTAAGCCAGCGCTCCGGAATCCATTGATGGGAATCAGGGAAGATAGACTCGTCATGGTGGAGTTGCGCGACGGACATACCCACCGGTGTACCCCGAGGAACAACCCACTCCTTCCCCGTCCTCCTATCCGTGAAAAAAAGCGGTTCGTCCGGTATCCTCGCCAGTCTACCCGCAACGCCATAAGTAAGACGCAGCGATTCCTTAATCACAGCATTCAGATACGGTAACTGCTCCAACGTCACCAGCGGAGTGGGGACGTTACGATCCGGGATAGCGGCGCGAAGCTCGGCTTTGAGTCTGCGCAGTGCCGAGGGCGTGCGAAGGAGGTAGAAAGTGCATAGGTCCAGAGTCCATGCTGTAGTGAGGGTGCCGGCGAGGACAAGGACTTCAGCTTCGTCTGAGAGGCGGCGGACGGATTTCTCGGCTTCGGGGAGTTTGGAGTCGAGGATCTCGTGGAAGATTGTGGCATGGGAGAGGTGCTGGTTGGATGTGTTGGCGCCGGTTTTGATGTCGGTGATTTGTTTGACGATGTGCTGGGGTTGATGTTAGCGGATGCAGAAGCTGGGTTGGAGATAGGGATGATGTACTCGTCTCTGTGCTAGAAACGCGGCAAGTAGAGGATGAGCAAGGCGGGTTACTTGGTCGGGAAGGGATTGGAAGATATTGTTCAGCCAGGGGGCATGCTTCATGAAGTTCGCGGCTGTTGAGCCGAAGAAGCAGCCGTCGCGGTTGGCGCAGTCGAAATCTGGACGTTCTGTCGACTTTTGTCAGTGGTGGTAAATATGATTGACGGGGAAACGCTTCATACCGAGACGATGATCAGATCTGGCAAAAGCGTATTGCATCACAACATCTATGACTATTAGAATAGCGATGATTGGGATTAAGTTCTAACTTACCACTCGTAAATGCCGCATAGAGCCAACTAACATTGAGAACTGCTTCGCTTTCCTTGAAATCTCTGATCCTCTCCAGCATGGTTGACACGCGCTCTTGGATGACTGGCTGAAGCTTTCTAACATTCTGCTGTGAAAAGAACGGATTGAGAGCAGCGCGCCTGTATTTGTGCAGGTCATGGTCTATAGTTGCAAACATGGAGTAGTCCATGCCGAATGATCCATAGAACAAAGGGTATTTGTTCCGCTTTCTGTTGCTGGCGCTGCTGGCATACACCTCGTCGTAGAACTCGGGGTCTGAGATATGGAGCTCGAAGGGGGTTATGCGGATGATCGGCCCATATTGTTTATGGAGCTCGATGAGCTTGAAAGTATACTTCCCGCCGAGGATAAGATCATAGTAAAGTTCATACCTAGTGACGATTATTAGAATATATTTCAAGGCCCGCAGGTATTGGAAGATCTCACCAAGATGTCAGCGCGGCAATTTTTGGGCCTGGGAATTTGCTCAATGGGCTGAGGAACAAACGATAGATTGCTCCATAGATAGTGTATAGGATCACAAAAACGAAGAGCAGAGTAATAACCGGACGGTTTTCCGAGTTGAATAACTCCATGGGTACAAATTGGGCGATGTTGTAGTCGTCTGGCAGGAGTCTCAACGTAATAAAGTTACAGTACCAGAAACAACCGATACTTATGAATGGTACAGCAAAACAACGACGAAGAATGGGCGGACATATATTACTGAGATATATAGCCATTCGAGGGTAACAATCAATATAGACAAGGAAAAAGAGAGGGGGGGTGATAAGTGACACATATTCCGCCTACGAACAAACGAAAGTGTTGGTTGAAGCTCTGGGCCAAAATCCCAGGAGACTGGTTCGGGCATTCCCCATACGGTAGGCCGACCGGTCGGGCGCTGTTGAGAGACGGAACAGACAAAATGGAGAATAGAAGCGGCAAAGCGAGTGTGCCACAGAGCCAATAAGATGTTCCGGGTGCCGTTGGAGGGATTTCCAGAAAGCTGGAAGGAGGGATCCGGGGTATACGAAGTGGGCGAAGTGGTTCGCGAGGCCTCGATGGAAGGGATGCTGCTTGTTGGATCCCAGCCCCGCGGCTGTTGCTTTTAGCCAGTCAATAACCAACAAACAGGAGGTTGACCGGCTGAAGATTCATTTTCTCGGATGCCACACACACCGATTCCTTCACACAGCCGGCTCAGCTCAGCTCGGCTCGGTCAGCTTAGATCATGTCGGTCGGCTCATGTCAGCGTCGATATATAAGTCCACGCATGGGATGCCGACCAGCCCATGGGGATAGCATTTTCTCGTTTGTATACCGAGTAGGAACGAGTCTCTTTGACAGAAATATAAATGCGAGGCGCTTGTTCTTTGTCACCTATAGCCAGTCTTCCCATAGGTGATTGAAGTGATCTCGAAGGTGACAAGTAAAATAGGGGTCCAGTAACAGATGCCGCTAGGACCTTTCCGACACAGGAGACGCCACTGTCTCACTGCTTCAGGGTGTGATTGCACGCTGAGACGGAACGAGACTGGATGAGACTGTTTGATCGTGCAGTGATGTGCTGTTAGTCTGCTGTAGTTGGAAATCCGAGTCTTGTCTAGGAGTGAGCCACAAGAGCCACAATATGAGGCTGGCCAAACAGAAGCGCACGGCTAGAAATCCAAAAGAAATGATGTGCGACCGGGATTTATAAGGTGGACACGCGCTACAGTGGTACCCGCACCCGCACAGTACTGGAAGAGCATTGATGCTATAGTGGCACTCATATAGTAGCACTATACCATAGTAGTACTGATACCAATAGTTTCATTCTCCGAGTACAGTAAGACAGAAAGAGACGTAAGACGGTGAAACGGTGACAGGTATCTAGCAAGGGGGTTAAGAGCAATCAATTAATTCCCTTCTCCGCATCCCAGCTTACGGTATTAAGGTACGTACATCCAGTGCGTAAGTGCTTATGTCGACCCATTTTTATCGATTCTATAGACGCATTAAGCAAGCTTCTATAAAGGAAAAATCTCACAGTATAAAAATGCTAGGGACGCTATGTGATTCAATTATTTGATGTTATATAACTCACCCTAAGACAAGACTTAGATTCTTAGCTAAAGAGACAGCCTCGGCTCGTACGAATAAACCACGTACCCCCGCACCACTTGCGATCTTAGTAGTATGGATCATGGGGCATTTAGAACCCTGCTACAGTAGCTCGGTGCGGGGAATTCTATGAGAATCAAGATATCCAAAGTAGCTTCAGCAGTGGAGTAACTTGGGACTGGATTTCATGGCAGTCTGCCACGGAATACATTCTAGTAGGCCTTATCGATAGCAACACAATACATCGATCTCAGACATTATTTGTTATGTAAGCATGAAGTTTCTATCCGTCGAACCTCGAACCCCCTTAAACTTTTGCCTGAGAGATTTACGGTCTCCGGGGTAATTATTGGTGTCTGCATTGCATACGCAGGTTGTATACGCATACGCAGCCCGTGTGCGCAACCGATCGGAGCCTGATAGAGTTCTCTAGCGGATCGGCGTATGTTAAAATATTTCATGTGATACACGAGGGACATCAACGACCATATACATCAACCCTCAAATCCCCATTGACGGTTGAAGACATCATTTACCCAGTATAATCTCTCCTAACACAGTCATTATGTCTACCACGCAAACGCCCATCAAGGCCGACTTCGATGTCATCATTATAGGCGCAGGCATCTCCGGCATCAACGCCGCCTACCGCGTGCAAACCGAGCTCCCCAATGCCACCTACACCATCCTCGAGGCCCGCGACACCATAGGCGGGACCTGGGATCTCTTCAGGTTCCCCGGCATACGCTCCGACTCCGATCTCCACACCTTCGGCTTTGAATGGCGGCCATGGCAAGCCAAAAAGGCCTACGCCGACGGCCAGATGATCTTGGACTACATGAAGGACGCCGCAGCAGCCTACGGCATCGATGAGAAAATCCAATATCATCACCGCCTCATCGCCGGCGACTGGTCCTCGGCAGACCAGCTGTGGAACCTCCAGATCACGGCTAATGGCGAGCCTAAGACCCTCACGGCGCACTTCTGTATCATGAGCACAGGGTATTATGATTACTCCAAGCCTCTCGATGCCGATATCCCCGGGCTGGAAAACTTCAAGGGCACAGTCGTGCACCCGCAATTCTGGCCCTCTGACCTAGACTACTCAGATAAAAATATGGTCGTCATCGGCTCCGGAGCCACGGCCGTCACTCTCCTCCCCGTCGTCGCTGAGACTGCAAAGCACGTAACCATGCTCCAGCGCTCACCCTCCTACATCATTGTGCGCTCTTCAAATACCCTACAAGAGCGCGTGATGCACGCCATCCTACCGCGCTGGGTCGCGCTGAAACTAGTCCGATGGACATGGATCATCCTCCCTTGGATCTTCTTCCGCTTCTGCAAAGCCTTTCCCGCGGCATCGAAGTCGCTCATGCTCGCGCTGACCAAGACGCACTTACCCAAAGGCACGAAGATGGAGCCAGACTGGGTGCCGAGTTACAACCCTTGGGAGCAGCGTCTCTGCACCAGCCCTGATGCAGATTTCTTCCTAGGATTGAAGACGGGGAAGTCGGACGTGATGACTGGAACTATTTCCCAGGTTTCCGCTAATGCAATTACCCTCGAGGACGGGAGGACATTGCACCCCGACATAATCGTCACAGCCACCGGCCTGCGCCTCTGTTTCGCCGGCGCAGTCACCATGTCCGTCGACGGCGAGAAAATCGATTCTCCCAACAAATACATCTGGAAAGGAATGATGATCCAAGACCTCCCCAACATGGCCTTCCCATCCGGGTACCTGCATTCCTCCTGGACCCTCGGCGCCGACGCCACAGCCATCATGACATGTCGTCTTATCAAGCACATGCAGGCCCAAGATATCAGCGTGGCGATTCCGAGGCTGCGCCTTGGGGGGGAGGAGGACATGGAGGATAGCTCGTGGAAGATGTCGAGTACGTATATGAGGCAGGGGAAGAGCGCGGTGCCGAGGGGAGGGGATAGGGGGGCGTGGTGGTCGAGGAATAATTTGTGGCGGGAGCTGGTTGCGGCGAGGTGGGGGAATTTGACGAATGGGTTGGAGTTTGTGGGGGGGTCGAGATGGGGGGTAGGAGGAAACTGAGTTGTAGTGGGAAGTGGGGCCTGGGATGGCCGGTTCTGTGATATTGGGTTTGGGGGATGATGGCCTGGTCGGTATAGATACCCCGTTCTATAATACAATTGGCTCCGTGGGGGGATGTGATACACCTATTTGCCGTTTCAATAATTACCACATCAGAAACGACCTTGCATCCACACTCTTCACAACCACAAGTCCCCACAAATATTTAAACCCAAAGTCTCTCTGGGAGAAAAGACTCTCATACACAGTATACAAGACATCCCACATAACAGAAAGGTCCGGAAGAGAAGACTGCGGGGCTACTGTTGATAGAAGACGATCTCCCGGCATGCTTGGGCAAGTCTGAATGGGTAGCGGGCGGTGAGAAAGAGAGTGGGCGGTGAGAAATAGGAGCGGTGATGAGCAACGGGAGCGGTGATGAGCAGCGGGAGCGGTAGCAAGAAGGAGAAGTAGTGGTGATAAAGGAGGCTGGCACGAATACATGCATCTAGTGTCTGTCCTGTATCGACGTCTCGAATACTGGGGTCGTACAAAAGCGGCTCAGCTTACCATGCCCCTTCGGCAATCTGTACACGTTTATTCCTAAAAAGCCACATAAACAGACCCCCTGCGTTATATAGCTCCCGCTTGAAGCAAGGGGTCGATCCAGGGGCCGATCAGGAACAGAATTACCAAGGTACACACGACGGCTCACATCTTCACAAGTGACATGGTGTAGCAAATACATCAAGCCAACCAAGCAGGCTTGTCATGATTCTTCCATTCTCAGATATATACGCCTCATTATGCTCAGGGTATCCATTTCGCCCCCGCTCCCGCCCGGAAATCATCGAAGTCCACTAAATGCTAATGTACAGTGTATGTCATGCCTGATAAAACTCCATTATCCTAATCACTCCTTCTCCACTACCGCATCCCCCTCCGCCATAGTGGTATCATCACCCTCTGCCACAGCGTTCGTAGCCTCGGTTGCGGTCTCGCCCTCTTCAGCGGCAGGGGTTTCTTCGGTCCCAGCGGTGGCAGGGGTCTCTTCGGTCCCAGTAGCGTCGGCTTGGAAGATGTACTTCTCCAGCTCGTCGAAGGTGTTGGTCAAGTTGTCATTAATGAGGATTTTGTCGTGGAAGCCTTCGATCTCAGCGTGTTTGATCTCCTCGGCCGCGGTCTCAAGTCTCTGCTTCACCTTCTCCTCGTCATCGGTACCGCGCGCGCGCAGACGCTTCTCCAGCTCCTCCAAGCTCGGCGCGTTGAGGAAGATGAATCGGGCGGGGTAGGATTGTTCCTTCAGCTGTTGGATGCCCTTTGTCTTGTCAGCAACTGTTTATGCACACGATAATTAAGGAAAAAGGGTGATACATACATGAAAATCCATCTCCATAACTGGCACCTTGCCCGACGCCACGATCCCCTCGACAATCTTCTTGCTGGTACCATAGTCGTTGCCGTTGAAGTTGTTGAACTCGAGGAACTGGTCACCATCGCGCATCATGGCGTAGGTCTCAGGGGTGATGAAGTTGTAGTGCGTTCCATCGACTTCGCCTACGCGTGGTGCGCGAGTGGTGTGCGAGGCCTTGCGGCCGAAGAGTTTGGGGTGTTTCTCGATGAGCATCGTGATAAGGGTGCCTTTGCCGACGCCGCCGGGGCCGGAGATGACGACTGGGCGTCGGTCGACGGGTGAGATGTCACTGGTTCCGTCCATTTGGTCGGTTGGGCTGTTTGTGTCTTTGTCGATCTCGATGTCAGCTACAGGTGGCTTATCCTCGAATATATAATCGATCTTCTCTGCGTCCTCTATCTTATCAAAGGCAGCTAGCTTTGTTTTGCTCGCTACCCTCAGAGCTCTCCAAGTTTTACTTGCTTTTCCGTAGATGGCTGCTTCTTTTGTGTCGTCGTTGGTTGGCATTTCAATCTCCATGTCGTCAAGCGCGATTTTATCTCTGAAGCTCGCTAAAGGAGGCAATGAATAACGCGACGGATCCTTTAATCGCTCCATACCTATGATTCCGTCCGCCTCACTCAAAAATCCAAGTTCGAGTGAACCCATCGGCTTCAGCCTTAGCCGTTTATTTGTAGTAATCTTTTTTGCTGTAGCTTTTGCGGAGAGGTACTCCTCTGGCGTCACGGCTGGCCGCTCTATGGATGGACAGCTTTCGATCTTCCAGCGCACCCAGTGCTTATCTCGTGATAAAACTGTCTCAACCATCCTGTAGAAAAATGGCCCGTCGTGGCCCTGTTTTAGATAGTCGGCTATAGATTTCTTGGTGTCCACTGCCCATTTTACATCGTCGTCGCTGAGGATCTGATCTTGGTACATTACTGAGAGGTTTTGTTTGGTGGTGGTTGCTTGATTCTCCTTCGCCTTGCTGCCAAGCGATATCAGGAAATCCATTATAATAAGTGCCTGAACCAAAATATGGCGACGGAATGAAAGGTCCTTAATCTCAAGTTCGAACAGATCTCTGCTAGTAAGGTATTTAGGGTTGAAAATGTGAGCCAAGTCATCATCATCCTGTCCTCGCTTTCGCTTGGTGCCCCTATTTTCATCGTCAACAGACTTAGAAGGACCGCGGTGGTTTGATTCGTTCTGCACCGATCGAAACGCGGTAATCGTTGAATTTAGCCCTTCTTTGAATTCTTTAAAACGCTGCGCGTCGAACAGTCCTTTTGGTTGACTGAAGCTCTGCTGCAAAGACCAGAAAATGGGGTATAGATCGTCAGAAGTCAGGGGCTGCTCTGATTGAGCAGTTGAACCAGAATTAAAAGTCACCTTCCTAGCTTCTTCACTTGTAGGTGTGTCTGCAGCGGGTCCTGTAGGCGTAGGTTTAACAGCCGCATCAACCTCCATCTGATCCCCCTGAATTTCCCCCTTCGCAGGTATTTGGTCGAACGTTGTCACATTCTCCACATGGTATTCGCCCCTCAGATTCACAGAACTCTTGTCGCCCAGAGGGAAACTTTGGAACATGAAAATAAAAACCCGCCCACAGAATGCCGTGTCCTCCGCCCGTGAGAGTCGTCGTAGAAGCTCATTGCAACTTCTCAGTATCGCCAATTTCTTTCCTGCAAAGTCCTTTGCAATTATGCGCTCCCGCCTTGACTCCAAGTAATCCAAGATCTTCCGGCACCCGGCGATAGTCTGGCTGTCGAGGAGTTCTTCGATGAGCCAGAAGAGCAGGGCTGGGTCGCATTGTCGGTCATCGGAGAGAGTCGATACGATATCCAGCAGATTCCACACTTGGACAAATTGAGGTTGTTCTATCGAATAAGTGGCCTAGTCCTGGTTAGAATTGGTCGACGCTCGCAAGTTGTAGGGATCCTCACCAGGAGATCGATAAAGGCGTCTCGGACAGCTATTTCGACGACCGCATATAGAGTTGATTTCTTCGCATCGCGTCTCTCCACAAAGTCCGGTAGCTCTTGAAGTCGCCGAAACCCCTCTTCAATGTCCGCTTTCAATATGGGCGGCTCGATGCCGTTTGTTCGTTTGACTTCACTGGCTTGCGCCAGCATGTCCCCAAGGAGCTCCTTGCATTGATTGACCGCCTCCACTTCGAGAGCCGCCATAACGATTCATATGCGGCGCAATGCCAATCCCAAGTACTTGAGTTTGGATTGCGTGTGTTGCTGCTGAGTGAGGCGCAACTGCTCGATGAATGCCCGATCCAGCATTCTTGAGGCTCTAGAATTACCTACTATCTGCGGGCGGCACTAGCCCAAAACCTTAATTTACCAAGTCACATGACGTAGATTTTGGTGCTTGACCATCATAACGCGGTTCAACTTCAGATCATGAAGCTCAGCGTGTTGCGCAAACATCAATCGCCAACCGCAATTCCTCTACGATAATGGCGCCGAGGACAAGAGGCCCCGCGGAGCCTCGCAAGGAGGTGGATGACGGCCGGCCTACTGTCGCGGATCTCCAAGGCGAGAGTCCATTCGCCCAACTCGCAAAGAAACACTGGCTCAAGCCAGGCAAGAAAGCTGCGAAGGTTAAAATAAAGCCACAGGTGCTGAAGAAGGAAATTTGGGATGTTCTTGAGCAGGAGGGTTTCACGTATAAAACGCTCTTGGTTCTTGAGAATCTGCAAATCCTTGAGAGGTATGCGCATCAACAAGCCTTGTGTTTCGCCCATACTAATTATACCGCAGCTACCTATGGCCTGGGTTTTCAGATGATGCATCTAATCACCATGTGCTCTTAATCGTTTTGATTTCTAACGTGCGCAGTCGGGAGCATTTACCTGTATGGAGTGAGTGAAGACCTATGTCCCGCCTAGTTCTTGGTTAAAAACTGACAATTGCAGATATATACTCTGATAATCCTACCGATTTTTCATTACTATTTCGACGCATACTCTCAATGACTCTGGATAATACCCTTTCGCCAAATATACGAACACACCTTCTCTCTTTTATAATAAGCGCCTTCCAATCCCTAGACAGTGGCATTGTCCGGAAGGAATGCGCTCCGCTGGTGTCGATAGCCGTCTGGCATAACCTTTCAAGCGAGAAGAAGCGAAACAATAAACTGGATGAAAGTGTTCAGTTGAGAAAAGTCTGGAGGGCGTCAGGCAAGCGATACGAGGCTGCAGATGATGCAACGAAGGCAAGGCTCCGTTTCGAGCGGTCATGGCTGTACGCCATGCTGCTCGATTTCTTCAGCCAATTGCACGACACGAAGAACAAATCAGACAATCTCCTGTATTGCGAACGTTTCCTCGAGCTGCTGTCCGACTTTCAAAGTCAGTTGCCTACCCGGAGGTTTGTCAATACGCTGCTGCAGGATTTGAACACACTGCCTCTTATCAGGCTATCGCCATTGTTCAACGACGAAGGCAGTGGTCTATTGCGAGATCTATATGGCTTGTTAAAGCATTACACGTACTTTTCCCTTGACGACCATACTGGTATCCAGTATACCGGGGAGGAGACATACGAGCGCCATTGCACGCAGCTCGGTCGTTTACAGCGCACTGCCCTTAAACACTACAAAGATAAGCTCACGATTCTCGCCTTATCAAACTATGGCTCCATCGAAAGGCGAGAGGACCTCGAGGGTCACCTAGAAACGTTGTCAGATGATGAACTTAAAGCTTATTGCGAGCTTCTTGATTTCCGTGTATCGTACCCAGACTCGGCCAATGTTGCAGGTGGTCGCCCGTTTTTAATGGAGGTTCTCGTGTCTACGTTTGAGAGACGGAAGACATTCCAGGACACAGCCCGTGATCTAAGTATTCTACCGACAGAAGAGACTTTGTTCGAACCAACATTATTGCGGAATGAGAGCTACAATGGATCTCAGCCGCTAGCTCTGCCAAAGCTCAACTTACAATATTTGACGGTTGGCGACTTTTTATGGCGCTCATTTATCCTGCACCGCTGCGAGTCCTTCTTCGAAATCCGGAAAGATATCGAAGATACCCTTAAACGACTGCGGCCACAAACTAGCAGAACAGGAGAAACGAAGTTCGACGGGTTCTCAAAAATGGCCCTACCCATCTCCAAACCTGCTATTCTCGAGGTCGTCCCCCCACTTGTCGGCGAGGGGAAGCCTGCTGCCGTGAAGGCAGAGATCGCTCTAGATGTGAGCCGTCTTGCGGAGAATATACGTCGAGAATGGGAGTCGTTGCGTCCAGATGATGTGGTTTTTCTTCTGGCTATAAACCTTTCTGATCGTAGTAATTTGATCTCAAACGGCGAATCAAAAATCAGTGATCAGCAAAAACTAGGCATAAGACATATTCGAGCGGCCGAGGTTACCCAAGTACTGGATGACAATGGGCGTCCTATGAGAGACTTCAACGGGCAGACTAATGGCCGTGGGCAAGCACGACTCCGTCGACTGCATATCAAGCTCGATGCTGCTATGTACAAGCAGGACTTGGATAGCGCTGCAGCGGGCAAGCCTGATGTCTACGAGTCAATCAATGTTATTGTGCGAAGGAGAGGTCGTGAGAACAACTTCAAGTCGGTGCTAGAGTCTATTCAAAGCCTGACATTGTCGGACGTTCCACTTGCCCCGTGGCTTCACGAGGTCTTCCTTGGCTACGGCGATCCAGCAGGAGCATCATACCCGCAGTTAGCCAACAAGATCAAAAAGGTGGACTATCGCGATACGTTCCTCAACTGGCATCACCTGATCGAGAGCTTACCTGGCAAAACAGTAGAGCCTGGTGAAGATGCAAGCGGCAGCTTCGGTCCACCTTACGTCCTTAAGACTACCGAGGGCGTATCCGCACCAACCCCTACCAAGCCTTCAAAGAAGAGACGTCGTGGTCAGGAGGATATTCCAGCGAATGTTGCCCCTCCAGTTGTCGAAGTCTCTACTTACAAGCCGCCGAACACTGGGCCATATCCTATGGACGAGGTAAAGCTTAATCACGTTCGCTTCACGCCAGCCCAGGTTGATGCCATTCTCTCTGGAACACAGCCTGGTCTAACTGTAATCATTGGCCCTCCGGGAACCGGCAAAACCGACGTGGCAACTCAAATCATAAATAACATATACCACAACTTCCCCAAGCAGAGGACTTTGCTTATTGCACACAGCAACCAAGCTCTCAACCAACTGTTCCAGAAAATTGTCGCTCTAGATATTGATGAGAGGCATCTTCTTCGCCTGGGACATGGTGAGGAAGAGCTCGACACTGAGAGCAATTTCAGCAAGCATGGTCGCGTTGAGTCTTTCTTGGAGAACAGAGACAGGTATCTGCTTGAAGTGGATCGCCTGGCTGCAAATTTCGGTGCTCCTGGAGCGCATGGTAGCTCCGCCGAAACCGCAGGCTACTTCAACTCCGTTTATGTCGCGCCTGCCTGGGCGAGATTCCAGGAAGCACTCAAAGATCCGGAGGTGACCAAGGAAACTGTCATTGAGCTGTTCCCATACCACTACTACTTCTCCAATGCCCCGCAACCGCTTTTCCCTGCTGAGGCGGATAAGGCGAGCGTCATTGAGATTGCCAGTGGTTGCAATTATCACGTCACAAAGATTTTCACAGAACTTGCCGATGTGAGGCCTTTCGAAATTCTTCGCCGTGATCGCGATAAGGCGAACTACCTTCTCACAAACGAGGCACGCATTATCGCCATGACATCTACGCATGCGGCAATGCGACGACGAGAAATTGCTGATCTCGGGTTCCACTACGACAATGTCATCGTCGAAGAGGCAGCCCAGATTACCGAAATCGAAAACTTCATTCCCCTTGCGCTTCAGACGCCGAAGAACGGGATGATGCCCCTCCAGCGCGTTGTCCTCTGTGGTGACCACTTCCAAAACTCCCCGATCGTTCAAAACCTCGCATTCCGCCAGTACGCGAACCTTGAACAGTCGCTTTTCTCGCGTCTCGTGCGTCTAGGTGTCCCTACTGTCATTCTTGACAAGCAAGGTCGTGCGCGCCCATCCATCGCCGAACTTTACCAATGGCGTTACCCGCACCTTGGCAACCTTCCTCTTGTAGAGACTGGCCCAGAGTTCCAGAAGTCGAACGCTGGATTCAGATACGACTACCAGTTCATCAACGTGCCAGACTACAAGGGCAACGGCGAGTCCGAGCCGACTCCTCACTTCATCCAAAACCTGGGTGAGGCCGAATACGCAGTGGCAATCTTCCAGTACATGCGATTACTCGGATACCCCGCCTCAAAGATCAGCATTCTAACCACCTACGCTGGTCAACGCGCCCTGATCAAGGACGTGCTCACCCACCGCTGCGCGAAGAACCCCATTTTCGGCCTCCCCAAGATCGTCACTACAGTCGACAAGTACCAGGGCGAGCAGAATGACCGTGAGTTATCCCACTTCCCAATAAATGCCTACATCCACTAACCCTTCTTCCTAGACGTTATTCTCTCACTCACCCGCACTTCCCGCGTCGGCTACCTCCGCGACGTAAGAAGATTGACTGTAGCTCTCTCCCGCGCCCGTCTCGGTCTCTACATCCTCGGCCGCCGCGAGGTATTCGAATCCTGCTTCGAGCTCCAACAGGCCTTTGAGATTCTCTTCCGCCGCCCGGACAAGCTCATGCTCGTCACCGGCGAGCTGTGGCCCTCGCAGCGGACTATCGCGGATGAGGCGGATGATGTGGAGGTTCCGGGCGTGACGCCCATGGAGGGTGTTGAACATCTTGGTCAGTACGTGTTTGAGATGACGAATGCGAAGGTGCAGCAGCTGCGTGCTGAGAGGGGTCTGGGGGAGGACGTTGATGTCCTAGCTGCTGTTCAGGAGATGGATGACGTGGAAGAGGTTGCCGTTGATGGCGAGGTGGAGGAGGAAACTCCCGTAGATGGCTTTGAGGCGGAGGAGGAGGAATAAGGCGTTACACGGGTAGGATGGGAGGGAGAAAGTGTATAGTGGGTGAAAGTGGACACGCTGGGTTGGATCATGGGATGGCGCATATTTTTATTTTTCCCTGGATACGGGGTGGTGGGTTTCATGAGCTTTAAGGTTTCGAGGGCTGTGAGAAAAGTAGTGTTGGGATATTAGCGGTGGCATGCCTGCAGTCAAGCCTTTGTAATCTGTATGCACATATATTTGCCTGGTCTGAACCTTTCTGTGTGAAATTATACGTTGTAGCATTCGCCACTGAAAGGTTGTACGTACTTTTGAGGATCTCATGAGGTGTTGGCGGCGAACTGCATCCTACGAGAACGAACATGCAAGGAGCATACATAGAACAGCACACAAATCACTTAGAATGTTACACATCTGACAGTTAATTCACAAGGCACTCGCTCATATATACAATACAAAGAGTTTTGAAATAACTGCCTAGTTGATTGCTCGCGAGACACCTATTAAAGCAAGAAAGCTGGCCGGCTCGATTTATCGAATTAGATATAGTACAGTGTATCCCCCCCCCCCATCCACCCGATCCACCTTATCCCTCCCCTCGCACACACACGTCGTTGGCGACCGACACCTGTGCACAAGAGGAGCATCGAAGAGTGTCCGAGCTGACCCCATATCGCAACCCCCCCAGGAACCCAGAGAACGAAAACGACGCCCTCCGTACCCCATTTCCACCGCCTAATATCTCCCAGCACTGTCTTTCTCTCTTTCTTATTCCTCGTCTCTCCCACCCGCTAAATTACACGGCCGGCCGGCCCAAACCACAGCCCACACTCGGGGAAAAAAATCATGAAAAACGAATATGTCGATCTAAGCAGCAAGGGCGCCCCGGTTATGAAAAATGTGAACTATTGACACAAAGCTTTTGTGCAGAGCCGCCCTGCTCCCCCCCCGTTTGGCGATTCTCGCGTATGCTCCGGCAGCAAGGAAAAGAAGGAGAATACCACGCGATTATTTCGGAAAGTGTAAAAAAGCAACCCGTCGTCTTATCGTCCGCGTTTCTATATCCAGTAATCGAGAGGGTGGTGTTCGATATGCAGAGGAGAGAAGACGAGGTACGGTTTTCGACGAGAACAGAGACATTAAAAAGAGGTAAGGCCCTTCCCGGATAGGACCTAATGCGGGACCGAAGTTCTATAAGCCGATCTGAGGTATCATTGAGACTGAGAAAGCAACTTTTAACACACGTTGTTGGAATGAAACCCGCCGGAAATGCATGGAGAAAGAAAGCCCGCAGTCTAGGCACAAGAGATTGGGATGCAAGACGCTATGACACGAATGGCGCTCATAATCTACTCCCCCTTCTTCTCTCCTGACGCAAGATCGGTCTTGGTCAGTACTGGAGAATCAGCTGGAGGGGGAGATGCTGGGTTCTCCGGTTCGTGGTCGTTCAGGTCACCAAGAAGACTGAACGCGTTGATTGTGGCGACGGGCTCCTTCTCCTTCTGCTGGGGTGGGGTTCCAGTGCGGGATGAGGCTCCAGAGTCGTCTCCAGTTCTGGACAACGATCCTCCAGGTCCCATCTTGCGTCCGCTGTTGCTTCTCGACGAGAACATCGATGTAGGTGCAAACGACATTGGCGCTCCGGAAGCACGGCTGGCTCCCTTGTTTGTCAACCGACGGAGATCATCAGTGGCAACGGTGTTCTTCGAGTAATCAATCGGGGGCTGGTTGCCGTATTGGTTGGAGAAGTTGCGGGAATCACCGCGGCCAGGTTGCATACGTCCTCCACCGCCACCACGTGGTCCACGAGCATTCTCAGCAGCCTTCTGTGCGGCAGCAGCCTCAGCCTAAGTGATGTTAGTATTTGTGAATAAAAATTAGGAATTGGAATTCTTACCTCGGCGCGAACTTCCTCAAGAGTCTTAGGGCCCTTGTTGTCCTCCTTCGACACCCATCTCTTCTTACGGAGATCCACAATGTCCATAAGCATGAACTTAAGACGGCTGGGCAACTCTGGGGTATCGGTCATGGCCACGATGCGGCTGAAGTAGATATCCATCATTGGCTTGCCCTTCTCGGTGCTGTCGAGGTTGCCTCCGATAGTCTTCAGGAGCTTGGTCAACGACTCAATCTCAGCCTCGTCAGGAATACCAGTGTAGTCGACAAGCTTCTTGACACACTCGTGCATGATACGCTCCGTAAGCATGCCGAGTTTGTAAAGCTCACCAATGAATTGGACGAGACCAAGACCACGTCTCTTGGCTGCTGCGGCAATGTAGTAGGCGTCAGAAAGCATAACAGCCTCCTCAGTCTTCTCCTCACCGCGCTCGCCCTCTGGCTTGTCACCGAGGTCCATCTTCCATCCACGCTCGAACTCCTCTTGACATCTGTTGAGGAGGTACTTGCGGAAGAGGTTACCACCCGACACAACGTTGCCGTTCTTGTCGAGGATGCTCTCGTCCTTGATCTCGGGGCTCATGGTCTCAAGCATGCGCTTGCAGAACTTCGCGTACATAGAAGCCCAGTGAGCCTCATCAGTTGCCTTCTCAAAGGTGAGCTGGATGACTTGACGCAGGGTGCGTCCGTCGGCCTCGTCCTTGGACTGAGCCGCGATTGTGAGAATCTGATCCGCGATCTTGTCGAACTTCTCGGGCGTCATCTTGTTGAGAGCAGCCTTGACCTTACGCTGGACCATATCTGGCTCCATGTGGGCGGAAGCACCTGCGGCACCCGGAGCGGGTCCGGCGACACCAGTAGCGGATTGAGCTGCAAGACTGCGTGGCTTCCATCCAGTGGATGTGACCTCGATAGGCTTCAGGACCATGCCAGCTGTAAGAGGCATCTTCTTCTCAGCCTCAACATTGTGCTTGCTGGTGTTATCACGCTTGCTACCTTGGCGACCGCCACGGCTGGGGTTGGTGTTACGCGGTGATTGCGGCTGGCCCATGCCCGAGGGCTGTCTGCCAGGTCCCATACCACCAGGGAATGTTCCGGTGCTTCTGAAGTTGCCGGACATTGGGTTTGCACCAGCCGGGCGAGGCATAGTGCCTTGAGACATCTCGAAGCGCTGCTGGGAAGTTGTTCCGGGGGGAAGAGTCTTACCAACACCGAATGTGCCCATGGTGAATGCACCTGGAGCACGGTTGGAGCCCTGGCGTGGACCCATGCCGCCTGGGGTTCTTGAAGAGCCTGCGCGGGATGATCCTCCGTCACCGTCGCCAATCAAGGCCTTAATCTGGGACTCGAATTCAAGAGATGGCTTCTCGGTGAAAACCTTCTGGAATTGAAGCAAGAACTCTTTATCGTACTTGAAGCTCTTGCCCTTGCTTGTAACAGCAGTGTTGAGTGCAGGGTTTGGTGAGGAGATGTTTGTTGGGTAGATGGAAGCGTCCAGGACAGAGAGGAACCTGGCCGACTTCAGAGATTGAAGTGCGGCACTTGGCTGCGGTGGCTCGACTGGCTTGGTGTTGAGAGGTGCAAGGTTAAGCGCTGCAGGCTTAGTCTTCTTCTCACCGCCCAAAACCTTTGGTGGCGGGCCCATCGAATCATCCGAAGCTGGAGTAGATGCTCCACTGTCACCACCAAGCTTGAGAGCACCGAGTTTCGATGCCAGCGTGCTTGGTGTGAGCGGGGCAGCATCGGCCTTGGAGTCTGCGGACTTAACCTCAACACCCGCGGCCTTTGCCTCAGCATCCTTGCGCTTCTGCTCGCGCTCATCCTCGATGCGCTCCATCTCACGCTCTTGCTCCTTAAGCTTGCGGTCATTCTCCTCTGCGAGCAATTTGTTCTTCTCGGCGTTAACCAAGTCAGCGGCGGCCTTCTCGGCAGCACGCTTGGCCAGCACCTCAGCTTCAGCCTTCTCGCGCGCCTCTTCGGCCTCCTCCATTTCCTTGATTTGCCTCTCGAGCTCATCCTCAGCATCTTGCTTCTCCTTGGCAGCGGCTGCCGCGGCATCAGCCGCAGAAGTATCCGCCTTCTTCTCCTCAGTCACCTTAACCTCACCGGCCTTTGGCTTCTCAGAATCAGTGCCCTCGGCGTCCGAAGCCTTAGCATCTTCGCCCTCTGCAGCTCTGCGCACTCTGTCCTTGAATTCTTGCATGACAGTCTCATCTCTCTTGCTATCAGTGCGGACGTGTTGTGGAGTGGCAGCCTTTGGTGGCGGTGTAGGTGTGGACACAACTACTGGAGGAGTTTTGGAAGATTGGTTGCTTGGAACGGGCGATGCCGGTGGCTTTGCCGATGGCAGCTTGACAATGTCACCATCTGGGTTCTTGATGACAATTGCCGCGCTCCTGCGGGTTGTGCGTTGGAAGGTGCTAGGGGAAGCCGCGGCCTTTGCTTGGGGAGTTTGGTGAATGACGGACGCTGGCATCGAAGGGGTTTGTGGCTGGCCCAGGCTGGAGTTTGGCCTTTCAGACATTTGCGAAGGTGTGCGCGACATTGCTTGGGGTTGTGGCTGCTGCTGGTATTGACCTGGGATGAATGGCTGTTGGTAGCCTGGCTGGGGAGATTGTGGCTGGCCTGGCATGCCCTGCATGTACTGCATTTGAGGGTACATAGCGTATGGGGAAGGAACAGGCATGCCGCTCATACGGTCGTATGGTGGAGCTTGGTAGCCGTAGTTCTGCATTCTTGTTAGAATCTGGTCAAAGTTGCCACTCTCTGGCGATAAATCAATCTTCTCAGTACGTGGGGGGAAAAGGGGGACGGTGGCAACTGGGGGAAAGAACGGTTTGGCAGCAGAGGCACTCCGCTCGGAGCTCTCCGGAATCTGCTCGAGTTGGTTTGAAAAAAATGAACAAGGCAGATCTCCAGATGGCGTCTTGAAATTATCTCCCGACTGGAAATGCTGTTGGTTATTCTTCCCAGCAGCTTGCTGGCCATTCTTGGAAAACTTTTTGCCATTTTTGCCTGACTTGAAGGAATTTGGAGGATGGAGTGAAGAAGGGTGAAGTACTTGAGGTTGAGGCATGTATTGAGGGTGGTAGCCGGCATATTGCTGGGGGTTCTGCATTGGCATGACTTGGCCCATGTTCGGGGTGCTTGGTACCGAGTTGGTCAGAGCAGGGCTGCGGTTTGCCTGGTGTGGCGAGTTCGGGTACTGTGGCATAGGTCCTCCACGGCCAGGGAATGGTCCGGGCATACCGCCACGGCCCTGGTTTGGAGCGCCACGGAACTGGTGGTTGCCTTGGGGGTATCCCATCTGCTGGTTCTGATATGTGTTGCTGTAGCCACGGCCGCGGCCGCCTTGAGGGTTGAAGCCGCCTCTGTTGGGACCACCCATGCCGCCTTCTCCGGAAAGTCGTCGGTCATGGCCAGGTTGTGCGCCTGGGGCAAGAGGTGCCTGTGGTACGGAAGCATGTCGCATGTGACGCTATGAAGAGAACAAAGATTAGTACAATGTAAATGTATGAGAACAGGAAATTAAAATACTTACATCGCCATCGCCACCCGGGTGACTACCAAAAGTCATTCCGGCGCTCTGAAGTCCTGCAGGAGGTCTACCGCCACCACTAGCCGTTGGCTGTGGGATCGGGGAAGGCGATTGCGCCGGAGAAGTTACTCTCGGGTTGCTTGGAATCGCAATCGGCGCCGACGAGGTGGTCGACTGTGAGATCTGAGGAGTGCTATGGGTAGCAGCAGGAGACTCAGCCAGCGAACCGAACTGGATCGCCTTCGAGGAGCCGTTTGCGACGTAGCCGCCGTTGATGGTGACGGAGCTCTTTCGGCTGTGCTCCATCGCGTTCCCGTTGCTGCTAGCAATAGCCGGGGTTGAAACTACCGGTACAGCAGGAGGTATCGACGATCTGCCATTCACTGGCGAGATTGACGAAGACTTTCCATGCTGTACCGGCGCGACGTTGCCGACTGCCACGGCTGGGGATTGAGAGGACGAGCCCGTCGCGACCGGAGGCGACGAGACTGCTTTTCTGGTCGCGGAAGCGTAAGACTGAGCGGACTGCGACGCGCCGTTATTGTTGGAAGCCGAGCTTGGGGGTTGAGTGGGTTGAGAGACGGAAGTCATAGAGTTGTCGACGTTGGTCTGGTGATAGATAATGACGTGTTGAGATGGCAAACGGGGTGGGATCCGTACGGGTCGATGTTGTCGAGCAGATGTCAAATCTGGTGTCTCCGTTATGTCCAAGGGAGTGTATTTGATGGAAGAACTGAGCGGAGATGTTCGAAACAATCGCAGTGGTCGAAGTTAATCGCACTTGTCCGTTGAAGGATTAATAAAAAGTTGAGATTAACAGGGCGCAGGGCCTCTGGAAATTCAAAGGAGAGTCGTGAACCCGTGGCGATCTGCAGGACAGTCGCGATCGAGATCCTTTGACGGTTTGTGAGGGTATCCGAAGATATGAAATGCGATCTCTCTATTCCTTGCTAAAGGATAGAGATTCGCAGATTCTTGGAGATGGCGGAAGTTGTTGGTGTTGGGGGTTTGTCGAAGACAAGAGGGTTGGAACAAAAAAAGAGCAAGAGGGCGAACAGAAGAAATTTGATTTGGCTGGGCGGAGCTGGGAAAACGGGAAATCACGCTAGTCCTAGAAATGCGACTTTGGCCTAATGCGGTTACTGTATTACATGTAATGTTAGATAAATTGTATATTAAAGGATGAAAGGGCTATGGAATGGGATAAATAATTGGAATATTTATTTAATTGATTACTATGGAGAGTGATTGGAATAATTCGAATGAAAATTCGAATAATTACCGGGCGACGAGGGCAGTGATTCAGGCGTCGTTGCTGTTTCTGTGTGCTGTGCGAGTATAACCTAAGATTATTTTATTATTGCTTGGGTCTGTGTCTGTGGTCACTCAGGGAATCAGTCACAGTTACGTTACTAATCGACTACTATAGTAAGGGATACTATAGGAACGATATCGCAACAAATACTCTACTGTTACTCTACAACGAAGCAGAATTATAAAATCAATATAAAATCTAGTCTTCATCGTGTGTCTTGCCTGTCCTTCCCTCTGTTCCATTCACTTACTTGCCCGTCTACTCCCAACTGATCTGGCTCTGATCTGGTCTGATCCAGGGGCACAAAGTGCTTTATTCACCCTCCTGACCACCAGCACCACCACCACCACCAACCATCATCCAAAAGTATTCTTCTCCCTGCCTGCCTAATAGCCAATATTGTTTTTGCTGCCCTAGACAACACGTTTCTTTCAAAAGCGGCATTCGATATCGAATTCCCAGTTGTTCACTCTACCCGAATATAGACTAACTAGAACTATTAACCCACCTGAAACAGCAATTATAGTCTAGTTTCCTCCGGCGCACAAAATGGAGAAGCCGGGCTCGCCTCTTATCTAGTAGCCTCGCCCTTAGGCGCAAAACCCACCACCAACCCACCAAGTCGCGTACCAAAAAGTGACTGCGCGGTACTGATTCACTACTTTTTGAGTCGCAAAAGCAGCGTCCTGGGTAATGAATCACTTTTTGTCTTATCCGCTACATCTCGCTGGCGAGGTCGTCATCACTTATCCACGAACGGATAGAAAATCGACCAAAGGGGATTCAACGCGGCACCTGTACGGGACGAAACGAAGGGCTGCCAGGGCTGCCTCCGTGCGCGTGAGCGAGGAGCGCGCTTTCTTTTTTTTTTTTGGAGCAGGGGTTTCGAGCAGCGCACACAATCAATACAATACAATATACAAAAGTGACCAGACAGACACCGAAGGATGTTCAATTATCGAAATCTGACTCCTGGTTTGACCTGACTGACTTGAGGGCAAACTCACCAGTGGCGAATCACGTCCCACACATGTCTCGCCCTCCACCCCACAGATCACTCCGCGCCGCGCCTTGGTTCGCCAGATTCGCCCCCTCCAGTCATCCGATATCTATCCATTTGATTGACACCGTTCCTGTACCTCCAGTGACTCGAGAGTGACACGACCCAGCAGCGCCGGTTTCTCAGCAACCAAAGCAGGGCAACAATACAGATGTCAGGGTATGCCTCTTGCATAGGGGATGCGTCGCTGTGATACGATGGGACGAAGATGGGAGACCTACATACATACATCTACGACTCACTCAACCACTCCCCCGGTCCGCTAGCCACGCCTCACTGACCTCATTCCATATATACAAACTGATGCCTAAATCGCCACACATCCGGCGGCGCGGTCCTTCGGGTCATCCGTCGACATATCATATCATATCAAATACAATCAGTATATCCCCTCCCCTGGATGGCCCAGCTATCCGCCGCCGGTCCTGACAATTTATTCCACCCCGGAACGCGATCCCTGGAGCCATATGGAGCGAAACTGGACACATACGCCACTCCGACCAAAGCGCACACTCACCTCACTCAACGGTACGGGAAAGGGTTTATAAAAAGTGCTAAGTAAGGCAAGGGAAGGGTGTACAAAAACCTCACTCGCTGTGCTTCCTCGGTACAGTAGTCAGTCCAATGGTTTTGAAAACAGCCATGTCCGACCCTACCTAGAGTATCTCCTCGTCCCAGTCCGGGTGAAGTTTAAAGGGCCCTCTCTCTCTCTTCGCCGCTTTTGGGTGGTGGGTGGTGGATTTCTTTATTGTTGTATTTTCGTGCCAGCTGAAATGTGTAGTCTTTGACTCAAATGTATGGAATGAGAAAGTCTCACGACGACAACAACAACAACAACAACCACAACAACTCACCCACCGCACAACAACACAACAAACC
Organism: Pseudogymnoascus sp. 05NY08; assembly: GCA_001662605.1. Classification (NCBI taxonomy): domain Eukaryota; kingdom Fungi; phylum Ascomycota; class Leotiomycetes; order Thelebolales; family Thelebolaceae; genus Pseudogymnoascus; species Pseudogymnoascus sp. 05NY08. The sequence continues at coordinate 222,685 of KV458799.1, read as the reverse complement.
AAACCCAGCTCCCACAAACTCCTCCGAAGCCAGCACTGTAGATGCAACCGAACAACAGTCCCAAAGCCAAATCATCGGATATTATCCCCTATCTCCATCCCCCCCTCCATTCCTAAACTCCCACACACACGCACTAGCACCTGCAGACGTCAGCAAGAGTCACAACCAGCACAACATCCCACCCTCTGCTGTCCTCCCACACAGCCCCAGAGTTATGTGTGAGTGCGAGTGTGAGTCTCGAGGCTGGCCCTAGATGTACCTTTGCCGCACGCGAGGACCTGTGAGGGTAAGGGATGGGCACGTACTGTACCCTGGACGTGAATCTGACCTGCCAGATGGGCCGTTCCGCAGCGCCGAGTGCTGGGGACGGGCTGATGTCATGTGCAGCACCCCCAAGGCGTGCATGCATAGATTGACGGGGATACGGGGGGTTGCATGGGTGGAGGGTGAGATATATTTATAGGGGGTACTTTTCACGTGAGGAGGGTTGGGTTGGTGGTGGTGAGCCTCGTTGTTATGAGGATGCCTTCGGTGAGTATATGGGGGTTATTATTGTTTATTTATTTAATAAATAGCTTGATTTATTATTTAACGCGTGGTTTTGGTGATGTTATATTGTTGTGAGGATTTAATTATAAGACATGTCGTTTATTATTCTCGTTCTCATAAAGTTATATTCACCAAGGATATAATTAACACAACACAAATGATTATTTCTCATTTCTCGTTTCCTATCACCCATCAACACCGCCCCCAAGCTCCTATTCCATATAAATACACACCACAAAAGAATCCTCTTGGCCCCTCACAGCCCAACTCCCGAACGCCTCATCTGCACGGAATCCCATCGTGCCACACAGCCAGCCTCGCCCCCCTAGCCTCATCCACACCGAACGCCTTCCCCCTTCAGCCTCAACTCCCACACACCGAGCTCCGTCCCTTCAGCCTCCTCAACTTCCACACACTGAACGTCTGCCTTTCAGCCTCAACCCCCCCGCCGAATTAACGCTGACCCCCCAAGATCCCCTGCCCTCCCCCTCCCCCTCCCCCCAAGACCTCAAGACCAATACCCCCCCCTCCATATCCTCCCCCCTCACCAACCCCCCACCCCTCCCACTCCCTCCTCTCCTCCCTCTCCCTCCTCTCCTCCCTCCCCCTCCTCCAAGAAACCCTATCCCTCCTCCCCCTCCTCCTCCCAAGCACCCACCCAAAAACCCCCACCACCGCCCACCCCACCATCACCACTACTAGGATAAGCCCCACGCTAAGTACATCACCCTTCGTCAACCCGCCTAGATTAACTCCTCCGGCAACACTTTCACGTCCCCAAATGCTTTCGCGTCCCCATTCGCCTTCGCGTGCTTTGAGGCGGAAACAGGTGCCGAAACGGTCGTCTAGGGCGGAGGGGGGGCAGGAGGGGATGAGGTGGGGGGGGATGTGGATGTGGCTGCTTTGGTCGAAGGTGTCGTCGCGGGAGGGCGGGAGGGAGGAGGAGGTGGAGAGGAAGTGAGCGTAGGATTGGGGCATTTTTGTTGCCGGTTGAGTTTTATTGAGGACGTTGGAGGCTGGTTGCTTGTTTTGAGGAAGTTGGAGGCTGGTTGCTTGTTTTGAGAGTTTGAGAGTCTGAGAGATGGGTATTCTTGTTTTTTGCTCCGAAGAATGGATTTTAATTGTTTGGCTCCGAGAAATGGATTGTGATTGTTTGGTGGTTTAGAAGCAAGATTTGGATTTTGGACTTTGGATTTGCCTGCAGCTATCTTTGGGTTGTAGATCGAGGATTGACTTGCAACGAGCGTAGAAGACGAATGGCAGTGCCCCACTGTTGAAAGTAGAGCGAGAGCCCATAGGCGTGGAAGTCTCACAAAGACGTTGACAACAATTGAAAAAGTTGCCGCAATTCCTATACCAACGTCAACAAACAGAAATAAAACAAAAGACCCTACACCTAGCGAGACCTACCCCGCCGACACTACTACGTAAACCTCACCCCCAGGGATATAAAAAGTCAATCACGAGGGATGTGGTGCCACTCTTCAAGCTGCTGCGGAGAGAGAGTGGTCTGTCAGATCAGATCAAACCTTAAACCCACGCCGGTCCAACGCCATCCGCCGCCAGAGCCAACCCCACCAAAGCCAAGCCCGCGGAGTCCACATCAGTATCACATCAAACAGCAAAGCACAAGACCTAGCAAGTCTCCAATAATCTCGACTTGTATTGCCTTTCCATTCATTCATTCACCAGCGCGCATCTTCCAAACGGCGAAACCCTTCTATCTCAAGAAAGAAAAAAAAAGAGCCCTATGCTACACACATCATCGTCACCATCGCGCATCAAAAATACACAAAAAAAGGACGCCGCCGCATCATCCCGTACCTGCTTGCTGATGCAAATGCCCCCCGCCCACCCCGCCCACCCCCCTACCCCCCACCCTCACTCCCTCGCCGCCATCTCCGCTGCTTCCCAGTCGTCGTTTTCATCTTTCGTTCCCAAAACCCCTCCGGTCGGGTATTACAAAGCCGTCTCCCCACCCCTTGCTTCGCACCGAGCGTTGTCCCATTTTCATTCCCACATCGGCGCAGAAAAGGGCCTCCCTTTCTACGTTTCAGATACTCCCATGTACTTCACCGCCACCACCACCACCACCCTCTGTAGTCCGGTAAATAGTCCAATATATCCTTTATTCAAGCATACGTCGTACAAACACGCGCGCTGTCCCATCAATGCCACTGATTCTGCGCCCCCATAAACCCCTCTTCCAGCGTTCGGTCCTCGAGGTTACGGATGAAATCCCGGTTACTCCTCGCACCCTGCTGAGCGCCCTGCGCTGCGCGGCTGCCGCGACGCCGCTGGCTGCCGGGGTTGCCATCTGGCATTCCGTCAGGGGGAGGTGGGTAGTACGCTGGGCTGGGTTGCAAGCGGATCGGCTGCGTGGGGTCGAGGTGACTCGCGACTCGCTGGATAGCGGGTGGGATTCCACCTTGTTGCACCTCCATGGTCGTGGCTCTCTGGCGTCTTGCTTGAGATTGGGGGTATAGACCCTGTTGCACTGGCTGACCGTACTGTCCTGCTGGCATTTGCGGTGGGGGCTGCTGTGGCATCATCCCGCCTTGTGGGTAGCCAGGCTGGGCGGGGTATGGAGGCGGACCGGCCTGGTGGGCTTGGGTTGGCGGGTACATGGCGGTGTTATTGTACATCTGCGCTGCTTGGGGATGGGCCTGTGGAGGATATTGGTTGCTCGGTAGACCGCCAACCTGGGGTGATTGTGTTGGGTATTGTTGAGCCGCATGGGCCTGGGCGGCTGCTTGGGCAGCGTGGGCTTGGGCCTGAGCGGCGGAGTGTTGTTGGGCGAGCTGGGCTTGTGCGGCCTGTGCGCGTTGCTTGCTCAGCGCCTCGGCTTGCTGTTGCTGCTGGGTTCCAGGGGCTGGGGATCGGTTGGATGAACTGGTCTTCAGGTTCATGGGTGGTACAAACGGCCCAGTGTACTTTTGCTGGGTGATGAATGGATGGAGCTTTGCTTGCTGTGGTGACCATCGCTCCAAGGGATTGATGTTCAACAAGCCTCGGATGAAGTCGATAAATGCTACCCTATTGTTCATCTCTGTATATTTTGTTAGTGAGCTGTCATATAGGATAATTCTGATAGGCCTTACCTCGTTCCACCTCGTTTGGCTTCATATTTTTCCTGGGCATAGCATATGATCGGATTATCTCCGGTAGAGTCGTCGCTTGAAAGTATTTCTTGCTCGGCTGCTCTTTAGAACCATGTTCTCTTGAGTATTGCTCCATGCTCTTCAGGTGGTATGTCCTCCTCCCGAAATCGTCAACATCATGGCGCTTCTCAAAGAATTCTCCAGACTGTTTCCCCATCTCCAACATCCAGTTTGGCGGGTTGCCTAGCATCTCAACAATGCGCGACACCTGGTTGTATTCGGATGAACCAGGGAATAATGGTAGACCCAAGAAGAGTTCGACCACAATACATCCTAATGACCACATATCAATCGCCGAGGAATATGGTAGGCCAAGTAGAACCTCTGGAGATCGATAAAATCGAGACTGAATGTAGGTATACACCGTTTGGCGTTCGTCACAAGCCGAACCAAAATCAATGATCTTAATGATGGGGCTCTCGAGGTTCTTGAGAAGGATGTTCTCGGGCTTTAGATCACAGTGTATAAGGCGCGCCTTGTTCAACAGGGCAAGCCCAGTTAAAAGCTGTTGCGCGAATACACGGACAAGCGTCGTGCTTAGACCGCGGAACTGGTTTTGTTTGATGAGTTCGTACAAATTGACGCTCAAGAGTTCGAAGACCAGGCAGAGATGCTGTCTGTGAATAAAGGTGTCCCTGAGCCTGAGCAGATGGTGGTCGTCGTTCTTGTCGAGCTTGCTGTTAATCTGCATGGAGTTAGCAATCGTAGTTTATTCAATAATGGACCAATTCTCACCAAGTCGAGCACAGAGACTTCCATCATACTTTGGTTAAAGTATGCCGTCTTATTCTTGATCACTTTGACAGCGACAACCTCCTGGGTCTTCAAGTTCTGGCACTTCACCACTTGACCGAAGGTACCCTGGCCAAGAACATCGAGAATGAGATAGCGGTTCCTATAATTGATTAGATTGCAACTCATTGAAGGATCTGGATTGCAGCAGAGCTTACTTATGACCTGTCTCTTCCGAACCAAGGATATCGTTGACATATAAAATGTAATCGCTGTCCTCGTTGTCGAACCCGTCATTCTTCGTCCCCTTGCTTGGTTTCGTGAGCACTCTCCTGGGGTTTCGGGACGATTCGTATTTGAACATTGGGTTGCATATTCGGTATGTCGACGGTAGGTGTGTCGTGAGCGCTTGCAGTGGCTAAATCATATTATTAGAGGAGTCAGACGACAACACGGATTTCCACTTACACTGATGAATCCTCCCTCTGGGTTCGCTCTTCTGAACGCAGGCTGCGCATTGATCTGTGGTTGAAGATCCGAAACGGATCTCAACTTCGCGAACTGCGGGATCGGACCACGCTCAACGGGTGGTGCCACTGCTGGCTGAGGCCTGCGGGGTGACTTGGGGTCATTGCCAAAGACTGCATTCAGCTGTGTTGTGGCCGATGGTGGGTATGAATCCTGGCTGTTGTTTGAGGAGTAGGGCGTTATGGGAGGTAGTTGTTGTACCTGCTGTCGTGATGAATAGTACGAGTTCGGCGAAGAATAGCTCGACCTCGTTGGAGATTGCCGGTTGGAATATGGATTCTGGCTGGGAGGGCTCGTAATGTACGGCGTAGGTCCCGATACAGCTTCCATCGGAGAGTATCTTTGAGCTGCCGATGACTGCTCTTGGGGGCTTTGTGGATGTAATCCGGAGCGACTGCTAGATGACAGGTGCTGCTGGTGATGTGGTCGCATCGGGTACTTGACACCGCTGTACGGGTCCCCAATATCTTGCATGGCTACGTCTCCGTTGCCGTCTCGAGTTTGAGGGGTATTCGGCGTCGATGCCACCATGGACTGCCCTTGCGAAGCTGGGTTCGTTGCACCTTGGTATTGATCGAGCCTATAGTTGGGCTGCGCACCACCCGAACCGTATTCTCGTGCCTGTTGAGGCTGGCCTGCCTGTGAATTGGAATCAAACCTACGAGCACCTCCGCCAGTACTAGAATATGCCTGCCATTGATCCATGACAGATAAATACGTACGACTTCGCTGCGCAGCAGAAGCGGGGCTTGCGCGAGCTTGTTGTTGGGTCGACCTGGCGGCGCGGCGTCAGGCCAATCGCGAAGGAACGCGTGGGAGAGGGCCAGTATTTGCTGGGGGAGAGGCGAAGGGGGCCTGTAAACGTAGATGCCTTCGTCTTAAAGATGCATCATGATGCTGGGCGACAGCGTGAGTATGATGTTACACTTGTACTCCAACGTCAGGTCGCCATTACGAGTTAGCGCCAGCGTCGCGGTTGGTTTGGCGAGCCCAGCGACGACCAATACGGCACAGATGACCGCAACGGTGTATTGCTTATTTGTGAAGTATACCGATTAATTTTCACGGATATATTGATCGCATGCAGGCATATAATATATAAACCTTTGCATTCTACAAAATGACTACTTCATTGCTCATTATTCACAAACGTCCATCTTGTCACAAATTATTCAGTGAGCTGTTTTATGACCTGTTTTAGACTGCTGATGGTGCGTACGTCTCTCACCCCACTCCAATAAAATTGTCTCTACAGCACATCAAACCTGTCAGGCACAGGGCTCCACAGCTTTGTCTTGACAACAGTTAATAATCACGCGCAGCCTCAGAGAGTTTGGAAACCTTTTCGTTTGTTGCCCTTGTAATTCAGTAATTCATCCGCCCTGGGATGCTCTGCTCTGCCCATGTATTTTGGGCTGGAATCGCGGCTGCGCTTAACAACCGACCACGCAAGATCAGATCTCGCGCCAATCCGGAAACATTTCATGTGCTTGTAGTCAAGCCAACAGCCCATATCATAAGTCACATGACCCAGCCTATTATCATTTGCGGTCTTATTCTGATATATAAGTTCTCTACGGAGTAGATTACTCTTAGTTGGGCATCAATAGTGTTGTTCTGAGGATGAGACTGGCGGCGCTCCTGAGGCAGAAAGTGCTGTTGTCACTGTCTCAATAATCGTTATCTGATATTATATTGTGGTTGTATTAAATAGCATTCTTAAGCTTCAACTTCTCATTGTTTTCATCATAGAACAAAGAGAAAGTGTACTTGCCTGTATTATTAAGGCTGCTGGTCATACATATTGTCAATGGTCTAGTGATGTATTGAATGTATTATCGTGGACTGTGATTGGCTAATTCTGCAACAATGGTCTATTGTGGGTCCTAGCTGCCAGGCTGAAGGTCGTAGCCTGGCCATCTGAGGAATTCCCATTCTGACCAACTTCAAGAACGGGTTCCAAGACTCGACATCACCTTTCCTTTACTTCATACTTTCATACTTTCTTTACATTTGCAAGCTGGCAATACGTACGCTGACGCTTTACTCTTCTACTTCCTTCACATTTTTCCGTCATCAAGCAAGATTTCACATTTCTCTTCTCGAAGCCTGCCGATAAGACCTTCAGCCTCGGGTTCCAACTTTAGATTCCGAACATAAAGAATCTTCTTCTATGCAATAATCGTTCCGCAAATATGCCGCTCAACTCCACCACAGAGGCGGATGTTGAGCCGAACCATCCGTCGCACGATAGACCCTCAGAGGGCGTTACGAACATTGATGACGATGCCAAAAATACGACTGCCGAGGCAGATACTACTACCACCCCTCCACCTGCGCCACCGCCGGACGCCGATGAAACTGCAAGCCCCGGCGATAACATGGATGCGATTTTGGGGGGCTTGACGGAAGGGATTCGCAATCAGGAAGACATACAGAGAGACATCACAGCCCGGGCGAACATCGCACTGGTGGCGCAAGAGGATGAGAGAGATGAAAAGAGAATCGAGAGGGCGACAACCAACAGGGATAGGTTGGTGAATCAAAAGCAGAAACAGTTGCGACGCCTGGACCTGGTCACCACGACGTCGACACAAAAGAAGGCCATCAGGGAAGAGATTGCGGATATCGACGAGAAAGTGGCTGGTCTTGATAATGACATTGTTCAGTCCCAAGAGCGAATTCAACTGCGACATATAGAACAGGACGGCGCAGACAAGAACGATGGCGAAGTTCCCACCGCGAATAGGCGCATGCCAAATGAAAGCCAGCGCGACTTCCTCATCAGGACTGGCAAGATCACACCGTTTTCGAGGATGGAAGCTAGGCCGACCGAAGGGCCCACAGGAGAATTGACGAATATTTTGATGGAGGCTGAAGAGGCAGCCGAGCTTCCTGGAGTTACTGATCAGTCAGCGGAGCCGCGGTCTCATCAATACTTGAGAAAGCCTGGCTTCGAGGACATCAGCGAGGTCAGCAGCCCAACCGATGAGGATGCTGGGCCTTCTCGCCCTCGTAAAAAGCGCCGTGTTGGAGATGGAAGTGCTATCACATCAGCTGAAGCATCAGAAGGAGAGTTTATTCCGGATTCTGCGAGACCTCGGAAATCCCCAGGCGCCGAATCGGTTTCTACACCGGATATAATAGATGGAGATTTTATTGTTGGCGACGACGACGAAGAGGAGGATGACGAAAGCATCATTGATATTGGTCGGGCCGTGAAGAAGGCGGCCAAAGGAAAAGCCAAAGAAAAGGAAGTGATAGAGAAGGTTGTCGATGATGGCAACGAGGCCGACTATCAGAAACGATTAAAGAGCTGGGTGGCAAAGCGCAGCCGAGCTCGCCGCATGAAACTTGGAGAGGAGGCAGATGTTGATGACGGGGAAGAGGAGTGGTTCAAGCGCAGTCCTGATGCCCCTGATCACCATTTACCGAACGACTTGAGGCTCCCTGGAGATATTTATCCAGCTCTATATGATTACCAGAAGACCGGCGTGCAATGGCTTGGCGAACTATATGCATCCCAAGTCGGCGGTATTGTGGGAGATGAGATGGGTCTTGGAAAAACAATTCAAGTCGTCTCTTTCATAGCGGCGCTCCATTTCAGCAAACAGCTCAACAAACCTGTTATCGTTGTGACCCCTGCGACAGTTCTTCAACAGTGGGTGAACGAATTCCACAGGTGGTGGCCTGCACTTCGCGTGTCAATATTACACACCTCCGGCAGTGGAATGATGAATGTTCGCCAAGAGAGTCGCGTTGAAGATGAAGAGGAGGAAATCACGCGCACCCGCGGAGGAAAGAAAGAGCCAAAAGCCAAAAAGGCGGCAAAGCGCATTGTGGACCGTGTTGTGAAGCAAGGACACGTCCTTGTCACCACCTACGCCGGTCTCCAAACATATGGCGACCTACTCGTCCCTGTGGAATGGGGCTATGCTGTGCTGGATGAAGGTCACAAGATTCGAAACCCAAACACGACTGTCACCATCTATTGCAAGGAGTTACAGACTCCAAACCGTATTATTCTCTCCGGCACACCACTGCAGAATAACTTGATCGAGCTTTGGTCGTTGTTCGATTTCATCTACCCAATGCGCCTGGGAACATTGGTCAACTTCCGCAATCAATTTGAGATTCCAATTAAGCTTGGTGGCTATGCCAATGCAACCAATCTTCAAATTCTAACAGCTACGAAATGTGCGGAGACCTTGAAAGAAGCTATCGGGCCTTACCTCATTCAAAGACTGAAGGCAGATGTTGCATCTGACCTTCCAAAGAAGACCGAGCAGGTATTGTTTTGCAAGCTCACAAAGCCACAAAGACAAGCTTACGAAGAGTTCTTGAAATCGGAAGAGATGGTATCAATTCTCAACCGCACGAGACAGTCACTGTATGGAATTGATATTCTGCGCAAGGTTTGCAATCACCCAGATCTCTTAGAGCCGCGATTACGGACCAGAGCTGGGTACAAATGGGGAAATCCAAACAAATCCGGCAAGATGCAAGTCGTCAAGGCTTTGATTACGATGTGGAAAGCCAAAGGCGACAAGATACTTCTCTTCAGCCAAGGTGTGCAGATGCTGAACATCATCGAAGAGTTCGTGAAGAGTCTTGGTGGGTTCACTTATTTGCGTATGGATGGTGGCACCCCTATCAAGGAACGCCAAACCATGGTCACGAACTTCAATGAGAACCCCGATATCAACATATTCCTCCTTACGACAAAGGTGGGCGGCCTTGGTGTGAACTTGACCGGTGCAAATCGTGTGATCATCTTTGATCCCGACTGGAATCCTTCCACCGATGTCCAAGCACGCGAGAGAGCTTGGCGTCTTGGACAAAAGAAAGAAGTTACCATTTATCGCCTCATGACTGCTGGAACGATCGAAGAAAAGATCTACCATCGACAGATTTTCAAGCAGTTTCTAGCTGACAAGATTTTGAAAGACCCCAAACAACGCCAAACGTTTCATATGAAAGACCTTTATGACCTTTTCACTCTTGGATCTTCGGAGGACAGTACTACTGAGACAGGAGAGATATTTAAGGGGACGGAAGTGAAATTTAAGAGAGAAGTGGAACCGGCTCTAGATTACGACGGCACCAGCAGAATGCCTTCTCAAGATATTCCGCCAAGAAACGCAGCTGCCAACGCTGAGGCTGCCAAGAATCTCATTGCAGGAAAAGTCAGGGATCCCCTAGCTTACACCGACGGCGAGGTCCTGCCATCCAACCTCGAGCGTGACGAGGTGGGCAATTTCATCGGTATCGCCAAGATGGAAGACTTCCACGATGAAGACGAAGGCAAGGCCTCCACCGAAGAATCTCGCATCATGGAAGGCATCTTCGCCCGCTCAGGCGTCCACTCCGTTCTCCAGCACGACAAGATCATCAACGGCAAGCGTGTCGTCCAAGCCGACCGCGGGATGATCGAACGGGAAGCCAAGAGGATCGCAGCGGAAGCCGCAGCAGAACTTCGCAGATCCGGAGAAGAAGCACGCAATGTCCCCATCGGCACAGTTACCTGGACCGGCCAGGTTGGCGAGGCTGGTCGACCTGCCCCAGCGAGACGTAGAGGCCCTGGTGCTTCAGGCGTGCTGCAAGGTTTGAATGAAAGACAAGGCCCAGGTTCTGCTCTCAGCAGTCCTAGCAGCTCGAGGAGCGGTACACCGAACAGTGGGACGCGTGGCCCGAGAGGCAAGGACTTCTTGAAGCTCATCAGGGATTACATCCGTATTCAGGGTGGCAGCGTCCCGTCCCAGATGCTCGTGGTGCATTTCGGGAATATGTGCAGGACGCCCCAGCAGACGGCTGATTTTAAGGCGATGTTGGATGAGGTTGCGGAGATCAAGCGACCGAATGGGGTGAATGCGAGGGGAAGATGGGAGTTGAGGGATGAATTTAAATGAATTGGAGTTTCGGGAGTTTGGTCACATGGAGGCATTGTTTATGCTCATGACTTGCATTTGGAGGAAATACCCTGAGAGCATTGTTATGGGAGAATCAGGGGAATCGGAGAGCGTTCATTGCGCGCGATTTACCAGCGCTCAGATATGGGTCGTTTAAGGAGTTTGGCAAGCATGGCCTCACTTACATCGGTCATAGAACTAGCATTGAGCAAAGATAATCTGACGGCACTAGGTGCCTTGCTAATATTTCAGAGAAATGAAGACGATAAACTCAACTTATTTACAAAATCTTGAACTGTGATTGTTGCAATATCCAAGTACATAATTGTGCACTTAGGGGGGCTAAATATATAGCCCAGAGACTACGAGAGACTAAAAGCTATAGTGTACCACAACAAAGATGCTATCCAGATAATAGCAAATATGATAGGCCATAATTAAGGTACAGCAGGGTCATTGCCTGGCCGATTTATGCTTTAAGACTCTGAGCTAGCTGTATTTTGAAGCTGGGCGCTTGCTATCAAGATTGCTCTTGTTAACAGGCACCAGTAACTTATACCACGACGATCACGTAATCATTGCAAATCAAATATGTGCTCAACGTTAAATTGTAAACAAATCTAAATTACCTGCAGATTTATTCTTGAGCTGCTCTGAATGGCAGTGACTATATTTTAAAACGGAGACGGCGAGACGCTATTTGCACCAGGGTCTTGGAGTGCGCAACAAAATGAAGTGAAGCTTGAGAGCTTAAACCCAATCCATGATCATCGCGTCCCTTAATCTCCCGCCGTGACGACGACGACGATCGACAAACTTGGTCTACTGCATAGGCGCGCAGTACTGTACCTTTCACCTCTTGAATTTATATATTGCAAAAATTCTACGTTGGAGTTTACATATTACCAGTGCCTCTGAGCCTCCATCTAAACAATCTGATAACATCGTCGATCTCCTCCCAATCAAGGTAAAACAATTGTCGCACAAGCCACCAAAACGTCATATCAACTCCGCCAAGACCTATACCGAGGCTGCGCTCCTCTATGAATATATGAACGAAAACCCGAAGCTGGTCTCGGACACGAATAACTCTCGCGCCGGCGCAAGGCGCAAGACCTATTCCCTCTGCCACGAGTGCGCAACACTCACGGCCCCTCGCCCAAACGCACCTTCATGTCCGAACAGAGCGATGATGCTGTGCCACCCAGCTCCGTGCCCCTCGCGCCCTCCGCGGACAGTTCAGCGGATCCCAACGCCACAGCGCCCATAGCTACGCCTGCCAATGAGGCTGACGAACAACCGCCACTCAGCGGATTCGAAGATGCGCGGCGTATCGTGAGGCTGCTGCAGTGCGCGCAATGTTCGTTGCTACTGCGCGAACCTATGACGCTGCCGTGTGGCAACTCGCTGTGCAAACAGTGTCTGCCGGAGATACATACGCGGCAGAACATAACGTATCCAGCGACCGCGGCGCGGATGCAGGGAATCGATTGCCCGTTTCCGGATTGCATGAGGAGCCATGCGCTGGGGGATTGTAGCATGGATGTTACGCTGTCAAAGGTTGTAGCCCAGGCTAAAATCTCCATGGACGAGTTTCGACCCGTCATAGGCGAGGCGCCTATACTGCTCGAGGAGAAGGACGAATGGGCAGCTGCTGGAATAGCGAGCCTCAGCGGCCGCTCACCGAGAAGTAGAGCATTGCCAGGTGGCCGGCTGATAGCAACATATAAGATGGTAGAGCTTGGCGAGCTCGCCCACGACGCGGAAGTCGCATACAAACCCCTCTCCGGTGCGACAGGAGACTCCAAAGACCTCGACGCAACGACCCTCGAAGCGGTCAAGGAGAAGATCCGCAGCGAGTTCGACTGCCAAATCTGCTACGCCATCTATCTAGACCCCCTCACCACGACCTGCGGCCACACATTCTGCCGCAAATGCCTCCAGCGCGTCCTAGACCACTCCTCGTACTGCCCAATCTGCCGCCGTCTCCTTGACCTCTCCCACACCATATCCCCCACCCAATACCCCTCCAATGCGCGCCTCGCCTCCCTCCTCGCTGGCCTCTGGCCATCCCTCGTCACTGCGCGCCGCGCCCTCCTCGCTACCGAAGAATCCCCCTTCCCACCCGACCTGGATCTTCCCCTCTTCGTCTCCACTATCTCCTTCCCCACCATGCCTACCTTCATCCACGTCTTTGAACCCCGCTACCGCCTCATGATGCGCCGCGTCCTCGACTCAGACCGCCGCTTCGGCATGCTCCTCCACAACCCCGAACAGATCCCCCAGCCTGGCCTCGACTCCACACCCCCTTTCTTCGAATACGGCACCCTCCTCCACATCGTCAGCGCACAGCTCCTCCCCGACGGCCGCAGCCTCATCGAAACAGTCGGCATATCGCTCTTCCGCGTCCTCCGCCATGGCGTCAGAGACGGCTATCTCGTTGGTAGCGTGGAGCGCGTCGAGGATCTCCCTCTGGCTGACGAAGAAGCCCTTGAGATCGCCGACACCGCCGTCACTGTAGACGCAGTTGCAGACGCAGATATAGACGAGGACGCGGACGTGGACGTGGATGCGAACCCATTCGCCGCCCTCTCGACACAAGACCTCATGGCGCTCTGCACGGCATTCGTGCGCCGTATGCGCGCGGCGTCCGCGCCGTGGATGCACGCACGCACGCTGCGCGTGTACGGTGAATGTCCTACGAGTCCGGCGCAGTTTCCGTGGTGGTTCGCGAGCGTGTTGCCGCTGCCCGAAAGGGACAAGTACGCATTGTTACAAACGACGAGTGTACGGGAGCGGCTGAAGATTTGTGCGGCGTGGGTGGACAAGATAGAGAGGATGCCTGAGTGAGTATTTTCCCGTTTCTGATAATTGGTACGTGTCCAGAGGCTAATGAGTTGGGCAGGCGGAATAGGAGTAGTAGCTGTGTGGTCATTTGACTTGCGGTTGTGGGGATTGTGACGGTGGTTTTGGGCGTCTGGGTTGCCCCAGAGGGGCCTTGAAGAAGAGTGATGCGCTGCCTTCTCTGTGATAGCCCATTCGCCTCGTGCTTTGCCGTCGAATTCCCACAACTGTCCGTCTTCGTGTATATATTTGGCCACAGACCAGGCTGGTCACGTAACAGCTATCATTGGTTATTGTGGGAAAGTGTGTTAAAACCCTGTCATACGTGGCAGGATTGTTAGGTTTATGTTTCTGTTTACAGCATTGGAGTTTCTGTGTGCATACTGGCGTTGGGATGTATTATACTTCGTGGTGGGCATGATAGCAAGAGTTTTCCGAGAGCAGTAGCCACTGGAGCTGGGAGTCAAGGTGGTAATAGGGTGGTAATAGGGCGTTAATTTCACATATTAAGGGGCAGAGTTTTGTATAGGGACTGCATACTGTGCCTGGCGGTGGCCAGATTGTATATATAGTGCGGGCTGATAGATGATTAGAGTCGAATACCCTTCATCTACATACATTCACCGTTGTTTTACTGTGGCTATGGTGAATATTCTGGTCTATACGACGAGATTGGTTTCTGGCTACAATAGTCTTCACCAATAGCAAATGGTCTGGGATTATCATAGTAATTGGTATCTGCCTATTGTAGTGTACAGTTGTGCATCATCAAAACGCCATATCCATCCGCCATCTGCGTCAAGGAATATCCCTCTGGTATAGTTCGGCGCCGAAGACCATATATATAGCCCTGAACTCCACTCCATACGTATTGTTAAATGGCCACTTCAGGGCCAGAAAATTCCCTATTAGAAGGTCTCGGCGATGTGTCGATGTGCTGCTCTAATCATGAACACGTAAAACTGCAACACTATATATCGTGTTCGACGTCCTCAAAGGGACCGTATATCTTACAACTAGCTTTCGTAGGGGGGGTAGTTGCTAGGACTAGATCTTCATCTGTATCCGCGGCCTCTCGCACCACCACGTCCACCGCCACCGCCACCGCCACGGCTGTAACCTCTCCCGCCGTCACGGTAATCGCCCCTGTCACTCCTCCCGCCAACCATGTTATCGCTGTATAGTGGTTTCGGGGCTTCGTACTGATCCGTGTCCATGCGATCGTCCTCGAATCCGTATGAGCCATCCACAACTTCGTTTCTGCTGCTGTCACGGTTGCGCTGGTTGTAGCGATCGGAGTCTGCAGGGCGCGTAGGCCTGAGGTGGTTGCGGTCAGCGCGAGGGCCGACCGGGATGGTAGGGCCAGTAGGGGCTCCGACAGGCGCGGCGGCTTTAGGGGCAGGGACAACGTCGGGCTTGATGAAGAGATTGAGGACACGTCCGTCGGCCTATATCGTCGTTAATTAGTGAAATTCCTAGCCAGGCAAAGCAATTTGTACTCACAGTCTGGTTATGGAAAGTGTCAATGATAGCGTTGGCACCATCTCTGTGCTCAAACACGATCTCGGCGATAACGTTCGGCCTGGTCGCTACGACAATGCATTTGAGGATTTTGCCTCCAATTGGTGTCATTGCGCTCTCAATGTCCGCTGCAGTTGTCCCAGGTGCGAAGTTTTGTGCTTGAACGGTGGTAGGGCCTGCAATTCCGCGGATGGACAAGCCAGCACCCGCCTTTGGGAGCACATTGAACTGGGCGTTCAGGTTGGGCGAAGACGCAGAGTTGCTGAGAAGGGTGCGAAACTGAGCATTGCGGCCGGGTTTCGTGTTCTTGTTATAGAAGGACGATGGAGCAAGTGGACTGGGGTTGTTGACACTATGGAGATCGTGGGTCCAGTCTGAGTTGACATTGCCTGCCGGAACTTGTCTCTTGGGAGGAAACTTCGCGGAGCCTATGGGTTTCGGTGTGATGGAGCGGGAACGTTCCTAGATTAAACAGTCAGCACCTTTGAATCTTGCGACGACTGCGAACAGTATAAAAGTATATCACTCACTTTGCTAATGCCGACTCTGCTGGCAAGAGAAGGCCCGGTTCCTGGCTTACGGAAGGCTGCGGCGCCAGGGGCACTTTGGCGACGACCACGGTTGAAAATATCATCTGCAAGTGCTTCATTCTTACGTCTTGTGCGATCTGAACGGTATATCATAAGATTGAGGTCAACAGGCAGTATGGAGTGCTACATACCAGTTTGGATGATCTTGTCGAAGTCCACGGCGACTTTGCGTCCTGCCATGGCTACCTGTGGAATTAGTTTCACTTACCACTTCAAATAAACACTTTCTGACTACGTAAGTATGCCAAGACTGGATGCGACTTGGAGGGAAGTGTCAAGGTGTGGGTATGGAAGGTTTCGAGGAAGGCGCGTTGCGGTCAGCTTCGAGCGAAGCGCGAAGCACTTTCCTATTAATTTTGATTAGGTAAGCGAGGCTGAACGCCCCTTCCCTTGTTGGCTGTTCTCATATTATCAGTTCGTCCCAGGAACGCGAGAAGCTTCCTTTCTCATTATCGGCGACAGTTTTGGATATTTCTAGACTTGAAACTAGTTACTATTTGTTTCTGGGAGCCGTTGGCGAAATTATCATTCTATTATTTCCTGCCTGCCTTCAAGCTGGATTCTTATTACCCAGCCTCTTTTGCACAGGCTTGGAAGTCTGAAGTTACAGCTCGAAAACTGAAATTGAGGCTCGATATTGAAACTTAGCATATTATTTCAGAGACCTGTTGCCTGAATTACACTATGAAAAAAGTATCCGGCGATATATCGCCTGGGACCAGGAAAATGAACGAAGCTCCAGCAACAAGAGGCCCGCCGTCTCCCACAAGGCGCCTCAATCGGAGCAAATCTGTATTCTCACTTGCGCAGGATTTTTTCAAGATGGCGCTCAATACACCTACTGATAAACCAACGCCTAGCCCCCAAGACAACTATACAAACCCGGGATCTTGGAACATTTTTGGATCGTTACGAGGGACATGGACCGGTGCCAGTCCTGTTGCCAACTCTCAGAGACCAGTGAGGCGCAACGCATCACAATCTCTGAAACCATCAAACACCTGTAAGTAACCTACAAAATAAGAACTCTAATAGAGCTGACTTTTCAGACCACGAGGAGGGTGCACCATCTTCACTTCTAAGACATCGCAAAAGCCTCTCCAACATTTTCGGAACAGTTGGGAAAAGAAGCTCCATGAAAGGAGGCAGACCAGACCAAACAGTGCAACCAAATGTGCTGCGGAAAAGAAGCGGAGCCGAGAATACCTTGCAGGTCCCTGACAACCGTGGTGTCCAATCAATTGAAGATGCGGATCGGGTTCATCCTCCGCAAACCTATGCAGCTGGATCTCATTCAACAATTGGCCGAAGAAAGGTGACATTTAAGGATGACATTGTAGAGCCAGTGGCTCGCCCCGACTCCGGCGTTAATTTCGACGCCATTTACGCCCCTCGGCGTGACTATCAAGGCGGTACATCGGGACCAAGATCTCCAGATCAGAAGCAAAAGGAAGCGGCTCACTTTCAACCGCCCAAAGCACCAATAGAACTGGCTTGCTTACCAAAGAAGCCCTCGTCAGGCATAGATTCTGGCGGTTATGCAGCTCCATTACCTCCAACATGTTTTGGTACTCGTCCAGCAACCCAACCTATGGTTTCCCCGAGTGAATCTTGCCTGACGGGCCCTTACCCTGGAACGATATCTCGGAGCCTACAAAGGTAAGCAACCCCCCTTGAAACTGTAAGTTGGATTAATTTAACAGTGTCCAAAGAATAAAAGAGAATTTGGATTTTGCTGGCTCAGATTATAATAAATATCTCGAAAACTCAGGTATGCCAACAAAAATTGATATCGATCCATTTTTTAAATCTCGTGCACAATCCTTAGAACAGAGATATAAGAGCCTACTGGTTCAATCTCTTCAACAAACCTCGAATGCCGAACGGGATTCACAAAGCATTTTAGAATCAATCAATCAAAATGCCACAAGGATGTCGAAGAACTTGAATATCTCTGAAGGTCGCTCCAGTCAAAGAAAACCCTCTCGTCACTCAAATGAAACAGCGCCAACAGGCTCCACGCCTCAGGACAGTTGGATAAATGCCGGTTTTCTTGGGCATGAATGTGGAATGTTCACCCAAAATGATAAGGTTGACGTGAGTAGTACCAAGTTTCCCGTAGCTATCCCGAAAGTGGCCCCATAAAGAGGCTTAAATTTGGAGCATATGAAAGTATATAGTCGTAAAACTAACAGTTGATAGGAAACCAATGCCTTCCTGGACCAAAAAATTGTCCTGGACACCACCACGAAGAAGGGCGAGACCACTCCCTCAAGAGAGAATGTCATATGTGTCGAGCACCCCAATAAATCTCCAGGAAGCTCACTTCGTGAGACGCTATCAGTCAGCCCCCTTCTAGTTCCGAAAAGGAAGAAACCTTTGCCACCGAGAAATAAGGGACGTGCAATGCGATCAAAGACTAGGAATAGCTCTATAGGCCCATTCCATATCGACTTCCCAAAAACTGAATTCGGCGAAGCGCACCATGAGACGTACCAATCCAAGAGTGACGCCATTGGAAGTTTATTTCAAAGCCCGGTAGAGTATTCAAATTACATTCTCTTTGACCGAGGTTCGAGCACGTTTTATCCACAGCCTAAAGGCTATGTTTTCAAAGCTCTTGACGAGCAGTCCAATCCTAAACTAGAATGCATCTGGCTACCCATGCAATTTGGACATTTTAAGGGCATGGGCCTTAGCCAAGAACTGAGTCTCGACCGTTGTGCTGGTAACCGCCGTGCTGGTAATCACCCACTGTCAAACATTGGAGAATGCAAAGGAGATGCGCCTGCCACTTCGACAACTCAGCCCGAAGAGCCTCAATCCATAACAAGCACACCGTCCAATGACTCCCTACTAGATTTGTACTTGGGCACCCCGGAGGGCAAACAACAGAGAACGGAAGCAGGCAAGTTGAAACAGCCAGAGGTAAAACTACCACCAACCCGTTTGGCAAAACCACTGTTGGAACCTGCAAGTCCCCCAAAACTAGGTTATCTCTGGAGCTACACAGACGATGGAATTATAACAGAGCCATTAGATGCGAACTGCAGCGTTGGGAAGACCAAGACTTGGGCAGATCTCGGCGTTGAATTCATTGACAAGTATGCTCCCAACAAAAATGCGGATGCCCAGAAACGAGCAGTCGACGCAGCACGGAATTTCCTCAGACAAAATGGAAAACTTACTTCGGATTACGACTCAGTTACCAGGCCACAGAAGAAAACATGGTCTCGGGATAGAGATGGAAGTGAGGATATTTCGTTTTTGCATATTGAGGACCTTGCAAGATATGAAACTTTGCGGGCTGAGTATCGGAGGCATATGGCAATGTACTCTAAAAGCTCGTCTGGTAACAACAGTACCGATGCTCTGCTCGAGGTCAATTATACCCCCAAAACTCGTGAAGTATCCAGGGCATCATCTCGGGACAGCGGGTACGCTGGGATAGATGCAGCGTTGGCTGAACTTCACTTGAGTTCTTGGGAAATGTACACGGCAAGCGAGGCTGTTGCCGTAAGTTCACACAGTAACTCCTCGACAGCGGTAGATGAGATTGCAGACTTGAAGGCTACAAACAAGATAACCTCCTCGCCGTTTCGTTCGCCTGCCCCATCAGTGGGAGAGGAACACGCCCAATCATATGTTCTGCAACCAAATAGGGCCATGGGCGACGGTACGCAGCCAACAATGGTACGGACATGCAGTTTCGAAAAGTTTGAGTTTGAGCTTGAGAACTCTTTCAACACTCAAGTTGGAAAAGGGAAAATCACGGGCAATATTGATACAGAAGGCATTAAAATGCCACGAAGGGGTCCCCTCCAAGGAGAAAGGTCCAATTTCATACGGCAAGGAAGGATGATTCAACACCAACCTGCCATTCAAGCGGAGGCTGAATATTATGGCCCAACTGATGAACCACTCCAGAAACGGAATCGCTATGAAGAGGATGAAAAAGAGACCGAGGAAAGAAATTGGAGAGACATGATGCTCTATGGGTAGGCTTTGCATTAACTTTCATTTCCGGGGAATAACCCAAACCGACCGCGCGGACTATTGTTATCTCTAACAATTGGACTGTATGCATAGCGTGCAATTTTCGTGGGTCAATCAGCATTTGTTTAGGATGGCGTTTCCACAAAGCCGGCACAATTCTATGCGCCTGAGCACCATGGACAATGGCGAGGGCAGTTGTATTTTATCATAGGCATTCATTTGTATTCGTAGTATGGCCGGCGTCCAAGAGGCAGTCTCGGTTTTCACTATGCAACTGCAGTCTTTTCAATCGTATTAAGTTTCATTATTCGCTGTGACTTTCACAGGCTTACTGTACATATGATACAGGTAATATTGATACAAGTCATATCTGACCCGAAACTTGACCAAAAGGCCAAGCTCTGAAAGGGCGGCGTTGGTCCCTCTTTAGTTATACAAGAATTGATCCACGACAGGAATATCAGGCTGTCGCTCATTTCGTTTGATCCTCCCTCGCAGTTGCTTCTATAGTCTGCTCAACCACGTTCTCTGTAGCCTGCTCAGCCACCTTCTCCGCAGCCGGCATCTCTGGTCTCTCCTTGTTCCAAGTCGTGAAGCTTGAGGCTTTAAATTTGTTCCAAGCATCTGGCTCGTACTCGGCTTTAAATTTCGTTACAATGGCCTTAAGCTTTGCGCGCTCACTCGTAAGAGTCCTATAGTCCTCTCGTGGAACCATGCCAGCGTTCATCAGCGTATCATAAGCGCTGATAATTCTCTGGATTAGCTTAAGAGCATCCTGTTGATAAGAAGAGTTTGTAGTTAAGCCGGCTCTGCGGCTTTGTGACCGAGATCTCGCTTTGTTTGTGGTCCCATAATTCAAGGTAGCCTTGATATTGAGGATAGAGGGCGATACCCTGTCGAGAGCTGCTACGATCTTTTTGCCCTTCTCGAATTTGGCTAACCCAATATCTTCAGGCTTTCGGCTCTCTAAAGACTTAGCAGGCTGTGCCTTCGCGTCCAAGGAAGGAATCAATTCTCCAAGGTCTGCCTCGATCAAAGCTTGCTTCATCTGCCGGATTGATCCAGGTGAAAGTTGGCGAGTTTTGATCTCCAGAAACCGGTTCGGGTCCGTGTCAGAATCAATCACAGTATCAAGGTAGATGTGGAGAGTAGGGAGGTCAATATCATCCATGGTTTCTTGCATCAAGTCGACAACCTTGGTCGCGTTCCTGAAGGAATTTGGGTTGTTCTTGTCACGCGTACATGTTGCAATTGCGAGGCGGAAAGTTTTCCTTTCGAGCATATGCTGGGGCATCTTTTCAAGCACAGCAACTGCGTCATCGCTAAGACGTGCCTGTCGTAGAATGCGAAGATAGTCGTGGTAGTTCGGACTATCCGGTTCGACGTTATAATGCGTAGTAAATATCTCCCAGTATAATGTAGCCTGCTTTCCCAGCTTCGCCCTCAATAAGGGCACCATGATTAGAGATAGTGTATTTCGGCCTGGTCGTGGGAAGGAGCTTAGTCCTCTGCCATATGTGTCTTTGCGAGCCGCTGGAACTATCCGTTTAAATTGGCCATGTGAGGCGAGAGAAGGGCCAGAATCAACCCTGGCCTGGTCTAGCTTTACATCTTCCCACTCCTCCAGTGATTCGCTCTCCTGTGGCTCCGCAATTGCCTCGACTTGCCTTTCATGTGGTATAATAAGTTGTGGGATCTTCATAGTCTGTCTGAGGAGGGCGAAGACATCATCCCTGTCCCTGTCACTTCCCATCAGCAGGATCCTGCCCAAACTGCAGACGAGTTCTTCATCGATCCAAAGATCACCATGTCGCCATCGGCTCGCTATGTCATCCCACATTCGTCGTGCGTCCATCACAGTTTTGTCCCGGAGTGGCCTCAGCTCTTCTGCGCTGATTTCGGTCGTGAGTCTTTTGATTGTGTTAACACGGATCGCGTTGAATATGATGGTAAATGTGAGGCTATTTGGAGCCCGTATGCCTTTACCTCGCAACTTGGCAGCTATTCCAAACAGAGCATCCATATCTCCCGCCTGTGCGCATACTTTTAGCACAGAGTTGGTGTGGATGATGTTGGGCTGGACTGGGGCATTCTCGGCGTCCATGGAATGGTATATCGACAATGCGTGAGTAACAGCAGATGGATGCTGATGCGCCTGCTGTGCCAAGCCCCTGAATATGAGAGTATATGTGTACGCATCAGGCGTCTGGCCTCGTTTCTTCATCTCGTTGTATGACTTAACGGCGCTGTTTAGCTTTCCCTGCTTGCATTGCCAATCGATAAGATGGTTCCAGCCAACTGTACAATCGATCGCAGCGCTTGATCTCCGAACCAAATCTTCGGCCTCTTCGAATCTATTTTTCTTAAGCTTCGCAAGTGTATCGTCCGCTAACTTCAGAGGATCCCGGTATTTCAAGTCGTACCGCCTCTCGGGCGCAACGACGGCGTTATCATCGCTGCCAAAACGATTCCTTCTAGAGGTATCCCCTTTCGAAAACAACGTTGATTGAGACGGCTTTGAGTCCCTATTTATCCTGAACCTCTGCTGCGGTTCTCCATTTCTCCTTCCGGACCTCTCATCTTCGATTGCGGACTCGGCCTGGCTGCCAAACGTCCGATGCGACAGAGAAGTAGAACTCCTCACAACTGGCGCACATATCCGAGACGAAGCATATCGAGAATTTGCAGCGACATTTGTCACATGCCGCTTTACATATGGTCGGTAGCGCAACATGGCCGAATCGTTGGAGCTTTCGCAAAGTTCGTGAAGGGTTCACTTAACTTTTTGGTATCTTAAAGTTTTCACGTGATGTGGCGATGGTAAATTTCTCGGACCGGAATAATTATTTCGGCGCAATGCAGGGGTAACGCGAAACGCGGACTCTACGCGTGTACCTGGGGGTCCTTTACGCGTGATTGATAGCCAGGGCCTTCAACGCGCGAATTCACCCACCAAGCAACCACATTCTCAAAACATTATCTCCATTGTGTGAACGGGCAGGATTGAACAACCACACCGCTATGCCATTTTAGATTTTGTATTTCTCGGCTCAACGCTTCATCATGTCGAAATCCGCTCGCTCGTCAAAATTGGCAGAGCTCCGTGCTCTTCGTGAGTCGGGAAAGAAGCGCCTCGATACTTACGAAGTGCACCAAGAGGAGGATCTATACGAAGAAGTGGATGAAGATGGATACAAAAAGGTTATCCGTGACCGCCTAAACCAGGATGATTTCGTCATCGACGACAATGGAGAGGGTTATGCCGACGACGGCCGGGAGGACTGGGACCGGCGGCAGGGTTATGATAGCGAGAGCGAGGAGGAAGCTCGACCTAAAGGGAAGAATGGGAAAGCAGCAAAAAGGAAACGGGAAGAAGATAAGACGAAAAGAGAGAATATGGACAAGGGGATCAACAATTACTTCACAAAGGGGCCGGTAGTGGCGCAACCGAAAGCGAAGGTAACTTTAACGCGCCCTTTCTTTACGACTGGCTTGGATGCTAATAGTTGAATAGCCTGTGAAAACACAAGCAGACGACGATTTCTTGGGAGACCTCCTTGCCGAGGTAGACACAAACGTTCTTCCCCGGGCCTCGCATCACCCGCCGAAGCAACTGACTCGACGAACGAGGGCCCTTTCCCCGCCTATCCAAAGTGCCAAAAGCTTATCAGCTAAGAGGGTGAAGATAATGAGCGCAAACGACGCCCCGCTTGCGCATGATGACGACGATGGCAACTTTATGGGTGGGATGGACGACGACGACGTGCCTATGAGTGACCCAGCACCCTCGTCACCCGTTCAGAAAGCTGTAGAGCGGAAAGCACAAGTCGCTATCAAAGCGGAAGAGGAGGATGACTACGATGCGATGGAGGTAGCTCAAGCTGACGGTATTGCCGCTGCGAGTGTCAACATGTCCGGTTCAAGGCCTGTGCCGAAGCTTTTGAAACCCGACCCATACCCAACTCCAGGAAGCTCTTCGCCCACAAGGCCACCGCCTGAAGAGGTAGATGCGTCAGCCTGGAATAATGTCACCTCGCGCTTAAACGTCATCTCAAGCAGCCCTCCGACAGACACCAGGACTTACGGAAAGATGGACTACAAAGATGCAATTGAAGGAGACGGAAGTCTGAACATGTTCTGGACAGACTATACCGAAGTGCACGGCAGCCTTTGTCTTTTCGGAAAAGTCAAAAACAAGAAGACCGGCGAGTACGTCAGCTGCTTTCTCAAAGTAGACAATATTCTACGGAAGGTATTCTTTCTGCCGCGAGACAACCTGTATAAACATGGCAGGGAAACCTCGGAAGAAGTGGGCATGGAGGACGTCTACAAAGAAGTTGACTCGATTATGACACGGATGAAGGTGGGCATGCACAAGATAAAGCCATGCTCAAGGAAGTACGCCTTCGAACTGGAAGATGTACCAAAAGAGGGCGAATATCTCAAGCTGCTTTATCCTTACAATAAACCTGCCCTGCCAATCGATCTGACTGGCGATACCTTCTCACATACTTTCGGCACCAACACTTCAATATTCGAACAGTTCGTACTGTGGAAGAATGTTATGGGTCCATGTTGGTTGAAGATTGAAGACGCCGATTTCACCTTCCTCAACAATGCCTCGCACTGCAAGCTTGAAGTTCAAGTGACCACGCCTAATCTCATCACCCCTCTGACGGAGTCGGACAGCATGGAGCCTCCTCCATTGACCCTTATGAGTCTTGCCTTGAGGACGACCTTGAATGCCAAGGACAACAAGCAAGAGATCTTAGCCATCAGCGCCCGTATTTACGAAAACATCTCTCTTAGCGACACAACACCTGCGGAGCAGATCCCCTCCCGAACCATCACCATTATTCGTCCCGTTGGCTCTTCTTTCCCTCTGGGATTTGAAGATCTCATCAAGAAGAAGAGCCGGGGTCTGGTCAAACTGTGCAGACAAGAACCAGAGATCCTCAGTTTCTTCTTGGCACAACTTGATAGGGTCGACCCTGATGTTATTCTTGGCCACCAGCTTGAAGGTGTCGACTACAGCATTCTGCTCAGTCGCCTTCAGACTAGAAGAACGCCTGGATGGTCCAGGATTGGAAGGTTTAAGCGCAGCGATTGGCCAGGCTCTATGGGCAAGATTGGAGGAAACTTCTTCGCTGAACGCTCGTTGATTTCTGGACGTTTGCTTTGCGATCTTGCCAACGATGCTGGTAAATCGACAATGACAAAGTGTCAGTCCTGGAGTCTCACTGAGATGTGCAACCTCTACCTTAGTAGTGGTAACAACGTCCGCAGAGAGGTCGATAACGAAGTGGCGTTGAAGACATGGGCCTGCACCAGGGATGGCTTGGTAGACTATATCGGCCACTGCGAGGCAGACACATATTTCATAGCCGCATTGGCTCTGAAAGTGCAGATGCTGCCGCTCACAAAGGTCCTCACAAATTTGGCTGGAAACTCTTGGGCAAGGACACTTACCGGTACCCGTGCGGAGAGAAACGAGTACATTTTGCTGCACGAATTCCACCGCAACAAGTACATCGTTCCTGACAAGGCTCCATTCAAGGGCAGGCCCAAGACGGAACAACAAGACCAGGACGAGGAGGGAGATGTGAAGAAGAAGGACAAGTATAAGGGTGGTCTAGTCTTTGAGCCTGAAAAGGGGCTTTACGACAAATTTGTGCTGGTCATGGATTTCAACTCTCTCTATCCTAGTATCATCCAGGAGTACAACATCTGCTTCACAACAGTCGACCGAACAACACTTTCGGATGACGAAGAGAAGGTGCCGGAAGTCCCTGTCGACCAGGATCAAGGTATCCTTCCAAAGCTGATTGCAACTCTTGTTGGCCGTCGTCGCCAAGTTAAGAGTCTGATGAAGGACAAGTCTGCGACTTCAGAGCAGCTTGCAACATGGGATATCAAGCAGTTGGCTCTGAAGCTCACAGCTAATTCTATGTACGGTTGTCTTGGATATACCAAGTCGCGCTTCTATGCCCGCCCTCTAGCTGTTTTGACGACCTACAAAGGTCGTGAGATTCTCCGCAGCACAAAAGAGCTGGCAGAGAGCAAGTCGTTGCAGGTCATCTACGGAGATACAGATTCGGTTATGATCAATGCAAACGTGGATAATGTCGCCGATGCTTTCAAGGTCGGCCACGAGTTCAAGCGCGCTGTCAATGACAGGTACAAGCTCCTTGAGATCGACATTGATAACGTATTCCGCCGCATCCTCCTCCAAGCCAAGAAGAAGTATGCAGCAATCAACCTTCTCGAGGTCGATGGAAAGTTCGTCGAGAAGATGGAAGTCAAGGGTCTCGACATGAAGCGCAGAGAATACTGCGCCCTCTCCAAAGAAGTCTCCTCCAAACTCCTGAATGAGATTCTCTCCGGCGAAGAGACGGAGATCGTCATAACACGCATCCACGACTACCTCCGCGAGATCTCCGGCAAAATGAGAGAAGACCTCATTCCCCTGCAGAAATACACCATCTACACCAAGCTCGGAAAGAACCCCAAGGACTACCCCAACGCCGACTCCATGCCACAAGTCCAAGTCGCCCTCCGCGAGCTCGCCCGCGGCAAGACCGTCCGCAAAGACGACGTCATCGCCTACATCGTCACCGGCGACGGCAAGTCCGCCAACGAACCAGCTGCGAAACGCTCCTACATCCCCGCGGACGTCATGAAGGCGGATTCGGAACTAAAGGCCGACGCGGAGTGGTACCTCTACAAGCAGATCTTCCCGCCCGTCGAGCGTCTCTGCGCAAACATCTTGGGCACGGATTCCATGCGCCTAGCTGACTGTCTGGGACTCGATGTGCGGAAATACAGCATCAATAATAACGTCTCGAGCGGCGGCACCGAGACGGAGATCCACCCGCTGGAATCGCAGATCGAAGACGAAGTCCGCTTCAAGGACGCAGCGAGGCTGCAACTCAGCTGCCGAGTATGCAAAGGCACATTCGGGTTCGAAGGCCTCCTCGGCAGTCTGGACAGCTGTTCGCCCAACGGGATCACATGTCGCTGCGGCGCGACGCTGCGGAATCTGGCGGTCGTGGCGCAGCTGGAGCATCAGATCCGCCAGGAGACGGCGAGGTATTATGAGGGCTGGTTGGTGTGTGATGACCAGGCTTGTGGTGCGAGGACGAGGCAGATGAGTGTTTATGGGCATAGGTGTCTGGGGCCGAGTGGGCTGGGGCAGGGGTGTTTGGGGAGGATGGGGTATGAGTATTCGGAAAAGGCGATGTATAATCAGTTGCTTTATTTCTCGAGCTTGTTTGATGTGGAGAAGGCGAAGGAGAAGTGTGGGGGGACTGATAGGGGTGAGTTTTTCTGGTGTTGGAGTGATGATGTGGACTTTTTGCTAACTGGCTTTGATAGATCAAGTATTGGCGCTGGGAGAACATAATAGGGTGAGGTTTGAGACACTGAAGGGGGTTGTAGAGAGGTATCTGGATAAATGTGGGAGACAGTGGGTTGCGATGGATAGCTTGTTTGGGAAGCTGGGGTATGGGCCGTGAGTGTATAATGAGTGTGGGGGGTTATGATTGAAACATGCATTTTGTATTTCCTGGGCGTTGGAGGAGCGATGGGATGTGTCTTTTTATTCCCTGTCTGGATAGGCAAATATGAGTATGATGTTTTACAGATTTGTGGGGTAGTGTGGGATTGAGAGTGTGAATGAGAGGCGTTGATAGGCGTTGATATTTTTTGCGAGGTAGCTGACAATATCATCTCATACCACTTTATTCTTCGTTATATATCCTTTTAACTGTAACTATGACTACCTAGAGAAGTATAGTGGAAAACTATAGCTCAACATTGATTATCTACGATAACTACTGTAATCAGCCATTTATGTGGAGCCACATCAGGAGTAACCCCCATTCTGACGCCTCTGACCGCCTCCACCACAACCTAATCAGGCATAACCCCCATCCCAAAGTTACCGCAATGTGGCATGAGTAGAAATAAATAACCTCCCCCCCATCCCACCATCCTCACCCATTGAAAACCACCTATACGCCCCCCTCCTCCTCCCTCCCCTCAATTTCCCTCCGGATTCCGTCCTCGATATACAGGCACAATGGCGCGCCACAAACAAGCAACCCCCCTCCGCCGCGAGCACTCCTCCGAATACACCAGCAGCGCCGACCGCGCGGGCGCGACGCCCACGAAGCTGTCGAGGAGCTTGGATACCGGGAGCGTTACGTTGCCGTCAAAAGCGAATGGGCACGTTAATGGGGCTGCTGTAGTGGCGCCTGTGGTAGAGAAGGGGCAGAAGAAGAAACAGGCTGGGTTGCTGGAATTGGTTATTGGAGTGTCGGGGATTTATGCTTCTTTGTAGGTTCCCCCCATCTCCCCTCCCCCCTCCCCGCTCCAACTGTCCGGAAGAAGAAGAAGAGAAGAAGAGGAGAAGAGACGCTAATGTGTTGATAGTCTAACATGGGCACTCCTCCAAGAACGCCTAACAACAACCCCCTACGGCCCCCCCACCAGCCCCGAAGTCTTCAAATTCCCCATCGTCCTAAACACAATCCAATCCCTCTTCGCCGTCCTCACCGGGCTCCTCTACCTCCATCTCTCCCGCCCCGCCAACTCCCCAACTCCCGCCATCTTTCCCACGCGGGCTATCACCTTGCCGTTAGCGGCAGTGGCGTTGACGGCGAGTCTGGCGAGTCCGTTTGGCTATGCGAGTTTGGCGCATATCGATTATATTACCTTCATCTTGGCGAAATCGTGTAAATTGCTTCCGGTGATGTTTTTACACGTCACCCTGTTTGGGAGAAGGTACCCCTGGTATAAATACCTCGTTGTCTTCACCGTCACCGCCGGCGTCGCAGTTTTCACTCTGCACGCATCCTCCGCAAAAAAGCACGCTTCGAAAGCGGGGGCGGAGGAGAAGAATAGAGCATGGGGACTGCTGATGTTGGGTGTTAATCTGTTGTTGGATGGATTGACGAATACGACGCAGGATTATATTTTTAAGACGTTCCAGCCGTACTCGGGACCGCAGATGATGTGTGCGACGAATATTTTGGCGTCTGCCCTCACCATCACCTATTTACTGATCTCCCCCCTCATCGCCACCACCCCCCTAGGAATCTACCTAGGCCTCGACCTAACCTCCGCCGCCACAGGAGGCGAAGTAGCTACCGCCATGTCCTTCCTGAACCGCAACCCCTCCGCCTGGCTCGACGTCCTCGGCTTCGCAGCGTGCGGAGCGGTGGGGCAGTTATTCATCTTCTACACGCTGAGTGTGTTTGATAGCGTGCTCCTAGTGACGGTCACGGTGACGAGGAAGATGTGTACGATGGTGCTTAGTGTGCTTTGGTTTGGACATCGGTTGAGTGGGGGGCAGTGGGTGGGGGTGGGGTTGGTGTTTGGGGGGGTGGGGGGGGAGGGGTGGATGGCTAGACGGGAGAAGAGGATGAAAGCTGAGGGGAAGAAGAAGGAGTTGTAGGGGAGTGTGTTGGGAAGTTGAGGTTGTGGAGGAGGGGATGGGAGAGGGGAAAAAGGGAAAGGGGGGGGGAGAAAAAGGGATGGGGAAAGGAAAGAAAGGGGTGAAAAGGGATGATTGTATATACCGCGCCATTTCCGCATTATAAGGAGTTTAGCAGACAGATAGACAGAAGGCAGCTATAGAAAGCGCATTTATATCCTATCATGAAGACTCATAGCACAGAATCTAGGTCTGTTTATTCTAGGAGGTCTGTAGGGAGGTCACGGGACTAGCCCTTCGATTACAAAGTTGAAAGATGGTAGTGGTTCCTCGTATCGCCCATGTGACAGCCTGCCTCCTCTCACTATCATCTTCACCATTCCTCGTACAACTAATCGTAAAATACAGTAAGACCCATCCCATCCCGTATCCCCAGCACAACCGGAACACCGCGACAGTGGAGATCACGAGCATCCCTCCCACGCGCACGCACGGCAGGGGCGTGTCTGTCCGGCGATACCGCCGTAGAACCTACCTACCCGCCCTCGCCGCCCCACGACGTTGGCCGCTAGATCAGGGTACGGGTATTCCAGAAGCAAAGCAAGGCAAGGAAAGGCAAAGCCCGTCCCGTCCGGAGACGACATATGCCGTGCTCATCACTCACGCTTATCACTAATCAAACACCACGCCGCGCTCATCACTCACGCTACGTGGGCGTTCTGTGGTGAAAGAAGGAACGAAGGAAGCGCGGGAAAGTGAAGGTGTGAAGGGGGAGGGAGATGAGGATCGGCTATCCTGTGGTTTTGGCGCTGATCATACACGCTGGTGGTGGGCGATCTGGGATGCAGGTACCATCATCCATCCTGCGCTGCTGCTGCGGCGGCGAAGGAAGGGTTGGGGGGTTTGGCTTGTGATCCTCCTGGTGGCTATTTTCTTACGCTGTTACTTCTGTTACATTAATTATGGAATACTGGGGAAGTTTGAGAAGGGACGCGCAAATCGACGACGTGGTAGTAGCAGCCGGCGTAGTCGCGTGCGTTGCGTCGTTGTGCGTGGCGTCATCAGTCTTATCTCTACTAAAAATATTCTGTCGTTTCATCCTTCCCCTCCCCAATCCCTTACAGTACAGTACAGTAGCAATCTGTAATTTTAAGGGTTGTTAAAAGTACTGCCCGCGTTTCATCTCTTTCGCGGTGTGAGTTGCAGTAGGAAGGAATATGGTAATTTCGGGATATTACAGTATTAACAGCGGCGGTGACGGAGTGAGGCGGTTTTTATTAGATTAGATTAGGCTTTCGGTGCTTTTTCTTGCGCTTTGGCGGTGGGGATAGCATGGGGATGGGATCCATCGCGTGGTGAGGTTCACGTGGAGGACCACCTTACCTCACCATGCTATGCTATGCTAATCTGATGATGGCGTAGTGTAGGGATAAAAACCCTAGAAAGCATGTGACGAACCCATCTGATTGTTTGCAGCCCAGCCTACCTGAAACTCGACCATCGGACACGGACTTTGAAATTAGAAGTCTTGGGGGGGGGTTTTTTTTTGGGTGTTTTGGGGGTTTTGGGTGTTTGCCGGCCGGTTACGGTAGAGGTTATTTTTATACTTTTTCCGGCGGGCGGCGGGCGGCGGGCGGTCCCGAGGGAAGGGCGTTTTTTGTGTGAGGCGTGTTTATGCGAGATGGGAGATGGGGGAGAGATGCAGCTGGGTTTTGAGATGTGATGGGGGTGATGAGATGTGATAGAAGTGTGATTGATTGTGAGGATAGGTGCATAGGACAGGTGATGGGATAAGGGTATGAGGGTCTAGAGGAGTGAGTGTGTTGTGGTGGAGGAAGGGTTTGTTTGTGTGGGTTGTGTTGTGATGGTGGGAGGGTATGTATGTACCTCCCCGCATACCTTACGCGGGAGTGTACATACATAACCGTTTTCATCCCCCGTCCCCCATCTCCACCACTCACACACCACTCCACCACCTCCAAATCCACCATCCATCCCCCTCTCGGCCTACCATCACCCGTCCTCATCCTCCACCACCTCCTCTCCACCCACAACCTCCCCCCTCCCTCTCATTCGCCACCCTAACCGCCCATCCCCCCTCCCCTGCATCCATCTCCCCTGCGCATCCCTGCCTCACCCGCCGGCTAAACCCCCCATCCACCCCCATCTCACGCTCCTAACTGGCTGGCTGCTACGGCTGTCCACACCACCTCCATCCGCACCTTTTCTAGGTATGGGAGGGGGATGGGGTTGCGATTGGAGGACAGTGGATGGGCTAGGGGATTAGCGCGGAGTTTGTGACACGCCCATGCTGGGGGGGAGGTTATTTTTGGAAATAGGGTGCTGGGATGACCTGCGTCCGGGAAGTGTTTTTGCCTTCGGTGGGGAGGGTGCACGGTTACTGATGCTGGATTGGGGGTAGTGAGGTTGCCTTCTTTGTGAGAGGAGAGCTGAGGATTGGGAGGACTAGGAGGATTAACACTGCTAACTGGCCTTCTACCTCACTAAACTTCCTTCGCTATTGTGCTAATCTTCCCTCACTGCGGCGTTTCGATCCCGCTATTTGTGTTCTCGCAGTCCACCTAGCAGTGCTAGCTGTGTTCGGTGGAGCACAGAACCCACCATGACGCTTCCACCGTGACGGCCAGGGTGACGGACAGGGCGTGACGGGCTGATTGATGAGGGTACAGTTAGTTAGTAGGGTATGATTGACGGGCGTGTGGTGTGTGTTTCTAAACGCTGGTTTCTGACGTTTGATCGCTTGCGGATGGATGGTGAGGTGGGCGGGATGTTGTCGGGATGTTGTCGGGGGGATTGGAGTTAGGGTGGTATTTAACTCTTGGATAGCTGTCTTCAGGGTAAGGGAAGGAGGAGAGGGTCAAAACGGTGGATCCTTACAAACTGTGCAGCGCGGTAGAGGCGAACAGTTTTTGTATAGTAGAGTACTGTACTGTACATCTAGCCATCTAGGCATCTAATCATCTAGTAGGAATTCTGTCATCTCTTCCCTGTCTTCTCTTCTCGTACCCTGTGCCCTGTGTATGCTATTTTATGTACTGTGCTGTAAATAAATATCCTCGTACTCTCTTGGGATACATACTGTGCTATTCTTATCGTTCTGGCCGTTCTCGCCCTTCTCGCCCTTCTCCCTCCCCTCCCCCGTTCTGGTCCCTCGTTGGTCCCTCTCGTCCCCCTTCTTAGTCCCTGGCTGTTGCTGGCTGGTGGTTGGCTGTAACTCGTCCTTCTGCCTTTCTGCTTTCTGCCTTTTCTGGTCATTCTGCGCGCGGCTGCTTGTGTTAGCCATACATATACTTAGAAATCCATACATAGAGCACATACGTAGAGTTACATACTAACATACATATAATCCATCCTAAAATACATCCTGAACATCCATACATCCCATACAAATAAACCATGCACTCACCGTACAGTGTACATGCACACATACCCTACATACCGTAGCATAGTAAGTACCCTGACCCTTGTGTCGTATGTATGTGTGTGTGCGTGCGTGCGTGCCTTGCGGTCCCTCCCCGACGAATCGAAGGAGCGCCAAAACCTTGAACGAACGAACGGGCCACCCACCAACCACCAACCAGCAATCACCACCACCACCACCACTCAACCACTGCCCGCCTCTCCAAACACACCTCCACCACCACCACCACAACTCTCTCTCTCACACCCACATACCTCCTCCTACCAACAACAAACTTACCCTCACCACCAACCACCCGCCGCCTGCCTTGCCGACCCTCCTCCTCCACAGAGAACGCCGAATGTCATTCCTTCTTCCTTCTCTCTCTAATTCTCTCCTCTAATTCCATTCATACATCCCATCGCCGTCACCGAGGATACTACTTCCACGAACTCACAACTACAACACTACCACACCTACACACCGACACCCTGCGATCCTCGCTCACCCGCTCCAACAACCCACGGCCCTTTCATCCCTTCAGCAACAGCAATTAGAAGCGTCTCTTCGCGCGCGCATTCACGTCCCTCCTTCAACACACTAGACGCCCACTCGACGGCGCTTGTTCCAAAATAAACTTGCCTTCTTGTTTTCGCATCTTGTTCGTTGGTCTTTCTTGCGCTGAGCGTAAATCTACCCTCGAACGAACACCTTTGTCAAACTTCATACTTCTCTACGAAGAATTACCACCTCGTGTCAGACCAGACGAACTGAACTGAACTGTTGGGCTTAATTGGACCCCGATTGCTTCGAACCTTATTAATATCGCCCTTCACTACCTACAATCGATTGCGCACCAGACACGACCCTACCTACACACCTACCTACATACATCCTTCATACCTGCTGCGCGACCCAGTTCCTGCCGTTTTGCACACATCACTCTGCGGCTGCGCGCTGCTGTAATCATATCCGGAGGACCCCTTGCATCATTCTGTCCACGTTTACCTTCCCACCCAACGAACGCGCCTGCTTCACACACCAAGCACAGCCGGGGCGCATCAACATCCGCTCTCCCGTTTGAGCACCACGCCCACACCCGCGCCCGTCGTAGCCACTTTGTTTGCCGAGCATGCCCGTTGCAGCTGGTCCGCAGGCATACCACAGCCAACAACTGCCCTCCTTCATGTCCGTCTACAGCTGCAATGCCCCTAACATGGACAGCACCGTCTTCGTGGATTCCCCGCAGCAGCAGCAATCAGAGGCAGCCGCCGCATCATCGCCACTATCACCACGGAAAGACGACAGCGCGACTGCGAGCCCCGCCGCGACAGAACCGGAATTACAGCATAAGCACCGCGACAGCACGTCGACGCAGGCTTCGGAGTCGACCGACTCTTCGCCTACTACTACTATTTCTACCGCCGACTCCTCGGCACTCACAGACCCGTCGCCCAGCTCGTCGCCGGAGTCCCCAGTCATCATCCTCCCGCTCTCCTCCTTCTCCTCCAAGGGCTTCGGAATCCACTCCCTCGACGACCTAACCATGTCCGACAACCCCATAATAATCCGCGACCCCTTCGACCGCCCCATGACCTCTCCCTCGCCCCGAAAACCGCGCAACGCAAAGGGCCTAGCACTAAAGCTTGGCTCGCTCGACCCGCTCGTCCAGATCTCCGCCCCAGCATCACCTATGGCCTTCGTCAAGCCGCCGCTGCCGAAACCGAGGAAGAAGCCGAGCACCCTCAGCTTACAGACGTCGTCGAATTTCGCCGGGAATAATGCACTCCCTTCCCTCTCCCTGGAGCCGCCGCCGACGCCCGCGGGACTAAGAGTCACGACGCTGCATCACGCGGCGTCGACGTCGGATATGGGTATGTTCAGCCCGGATCTGCGGAGTAGCATGGCTGGGCCCCAGGGCGGGATGAGACTCCCTGGCTTTGAGCGCTCGCAGATCTCGGGGCTGTCCAACGCGTTCCGCAAACCGACGCCGATCCTGGAATCGCGGGGTATGGGGGGGCAGCAGCAGCATAAGCTGGTGGTGGAGGAGATCTCGCCGATCCGGACGCAGATGGCGACGCGGTCGGGGGGGGATATTGGGGGGGATACTTTTGATTGTGCGGCGAATGAGGATGTGAAGTCGCCCGGGTATCCGGATGGGCCGATTGCGATTTATGAGCCTTTTGTCTTCCTATACCTTGAGCCGAGCGCGGAGGAGGCGGCGGAGTTTGATGTGGTTATGAATGTGGCGTCTGAGGTCAAGAATCCGTTTAAAGCCAAGCTGGCGGCGGAGGAGGCGAAGAGCCAGGTCGCGGAGGAGCCGTTGAAGTCGTTTGATGCGATGGATATCGATCGCGACAGCCCTCTCATGACGGGGGCGTCAATGGCTACCTTCACCACCGCCTTCGAAGTCCAACCCCTCGACTCCTCGACCCCAACCGAGACATCCCCCACCACACCCAAACCCCTCGCCAAAGAACCAGAATACATCCACATCCCCTGGGAGCACAACAGCGATATCTCCAAAGACCTGCTCGCCCTGTGCGAAACAATCGACGACCGCGTCAACCACGGGAAGAAAGTGCTGATCCACTGCCAGCAGGGCGCCAGCCGCTCCGCTTCCCTTATTATCGCGTACGGCATGTACCGTAACCCCTCTCTCACTGTCGACGCGGCGTACAACGCTGCCCAAGCGAGGAGTAAGTACGTCTCCCCCAACATCAACCTCATGTACGCCCTCCAAGACTTCCGCAAAACCCTGCAAGCGCGCCAAAACTCGAAGATGGGCCGGAGCCCCAATAAACACCGCATGGCGCTCTCCGTCGACGAAATAGACTTCAACTCCGGCAGCAACAAGGAGAGTCCCCGCACGGCTCCCTTGCCGTCGGATCCGAGTAGTCGCAACAGTCCGACCATAGGCACGCCGCCGCATGTGAGGGGTAACTCGACGCCGGATCTTAGGGGGTTGTCGCCGGGGCCGTCGTCGGCGCCGTCGTTTACGTGGCCGGAGGGGGACCCGAAGAGTGTGTTGATGGCGGCTGGGCCGTTGTCGGATTCGGGGGCTAGGCCGAGGGTTTTCGGATTCGGAGATAGCGGGAGCAGGGGGGGGTTGGCGCCGCCTACGCTTGCTCTTGCTCCTCCTCCGGCGAAGGTGGCGAGGGCTGCACCTTCGCCACCTGCAGTGGTCGCTCCGCCGCCTCCACAGGTGATGGTGGAGGAATCGCTGGTGAAACAAACACAACACCTCACACCCTCTGACCTTCCTGCACCGGTATTCCCAAAACGCTACTCCAGCATCCCACACCCACAACCACCAACCCTCGACACACCACCCCCCTCCCAACCCGCATCACCACCCTCCCGCGGCTTCGCAGCTCACAGGGACGAACACACCGCTAAACGCAAGCCCGCTCCCTCTTTAACTTTTAAACCCGCGCATCCCCTCCGCGCAGCACCTAGTCTGCCGAATTTCGGGAGGAGGGTGGTGGAGCAGCCGAGTTATCCGCCGCCGGCGGTGCCGGCGTCGCCGACGCTTTGGTCGCCGAGGTTGCCGGAGGTGAGGGGGGAGGTGGTGGAGGCGGCGTTGTGGTCGCCTAGGTTGCCGGCTGCGAGTTTCCAACTCCCTTCCTTGCCTGCTGCGGCGCCGTTGCCGAGTTTTTTTCAGCAGCAGCCACGGCAGCTACAGCCGTTTTCTTTTGGTAGTCAACACCAATATCAGCAGCAGCAGCAGAGGCCGAAAACCGCAGTCTCAACAACCATCACAGCCGTGCCCCCTCCCTTCAACCACCACCACGCTCTCCCCAGTTTACCTACAATCCAAACAGACACCACACCCCCACCACCGGCGCTCATGTCCCCCACAGTGGGTGATTTCGGGATCCAGCCGTTCGCGGAGGTGTATGAGGCTGATCCGGGGATGGAGAGGTTGCAGAGGGAACCGGGGTTTAGGAAGAAGAAGAGTGCTGTTTTTGTTAAGGGTGTTGTTGGTGGGAAGGAGTTGCCGCCGTTGCCGGCGGGGATGGTTGCGGTGGGGGGGTTTGGGAGTTTGGGGGGGATGGTTGGGGAAAGGGAAACGAGGGAAGAAGAGGTGGTGGATCCGAGGAGTCCGGGGGTGGGGAGTTGGGGGGAGGGGGTTATGAGGGGGATTGATGAGATACTCTAAATCCCCTCTCCCTCTCCACCCTCCCCACCCACGAATGCCGCCTGACGAGATAGTCATGGCGGTGCAACAACAAAATGGGGGTTGTGGACATACACACCCCCTATTTTAAAAGAGATTTTGAAGATGAAAATCTTGTCGGCGTTGCGTGTGTGAGCGCGAGCGGCTCAAGGCATTCATTCGTTTTGGTTTTAGCATGAGCGCGGCGTTTTTTTCCTTTTTTTTTGAGTTTTCATTTGTCTGGGTATTAAGGAAAGGGGAGTGGGTGGGGTGTGGGATAGGAGTGGGTATTGGGGTATTTGGATATTGGTATTGGGTATTGGTTATTTGGAAAGAGGAGGGGGGGATTTGTATATTTTTAGGAGTGGAAAGGAAGGTGGGCGGGGAAAGAGGGGGGTAACATATACCACATTTTTTGCTATTTAGGGGGAGAAAGAGGGGAATGGATGGTGGTGGTGGGGTAGGATAGGAATAGGAAAAATCACACAATTTCAGACTACTCCTTGATCAGAAATATACTCGGTGATGGTGCTTGCTTGACATGTGGGAGCGATAAGTGTTGCCTACGATGTGATGGCAGGAGGGAGAGACCTGACCACCATGGACGCATGGAAGGTGTGTATAAACAGAGTACTCCGGGCGGTGCGACGAGGTTTGGTAGGGATAAGGACGTCCGATGGCAGAAAGAAGAGTTCCCAGATCTGCGTGGACTGGACCGAGCAAAGGGTGCGAAGTAGGGGAGTGAGTGATGGGAGTGCTAGGGGGCGGAGTTAATATTAGTTCGTGGTGCTGTTGTCATCGCCCCTCTGTTGTCGTCGCTATGCTGCTGCTATCACCACCACCACCCTCCTTTTGTCGTCGTCACGGTATGCTGCTGTCACCACCACCACCACCGCCACCCCACCCCACTCTCGCCCCCGCCCCCTGTTCCGATTCAGACAAAGGGACCTCGATGGAAAACAGCGCGTGAGCAGGGTACACCATCGCGTCGTAGGGATTGAAGTTCGGCATGGCGACCCTGGCGCTGCGTGCGAACTCGGGGGGATCGGTGATATTTATAGGGGATTTACCACTACTTGTCGTGACTCGTGGCGTGCTTGCTTGCGGGGTTGGGGGTGTGGTTTGGGGTGTGATGTGAGCTGAAAGGTCGAGATGGGGTCTTGGTCTGGGGTGTGGGGAGACATAGGAAGAGTTAGGCCTCAGTGTCTGGTTTGGGAGATGGGATGGGTGGGTTGACGAAGGCCGGGAATGGAGGCGGGGAGGGGGGGGGTATAAAGCCTAGCTAGGCGGGGTGGTGATGGGGCGGTGAGCAAGATGAGTAATGACAACGGCAGCGGGAACATGGGTGGGCGCGTGGGGTGCGTGGGGTGCTGGTGGACTGGTGGGTGGGAGGGCGGGTATGGTGGATAGGGGGCTGGATCTGGTGTTGGGGGGGGAGTGTTGTCGCTGGGGTGTTGTTGATACTGCTGTTGCTGCTGGCACCACGCTGCTGTCGTCGGATGCTGCTCTCACTACTACCACCACTACCCTCCCCAACATCCCCTCTCACCCCTTCCCTCTCACCCCTTTCCCATCAGCGAAAGGGGAACAGATGGAAAACAACCCCGTGACTCCTGGCACACATGTAATATTGTACTACTGAAGTCTTTCCGTTTTGGAGTTCGGGCTGTGATAATATGGCGGGGTTTGGGGGGAGGGGTGTGGGAGATTGGGGTTGGGGATGTAAAGAACCCGGCTGGTGAAAAGGGGGAGGGGGGAGAGAAGGGAGGTTTGTTAGCGTGGGCTGGCTGGTTGGTGAGTGAGTAAGTGGGGGGATGAGATGCGGTGAGTTGAAGGGGAGGCGGGAGGTATATAAAGCCCACGCCAGGCGGAGTACTGACGGCGCAACGCAAAGATGATGGGGAGACTTCCTGAAGCGGTTGGGTGCGTGGGGTGCTGTTGGACTGGCGCCGGTGAGGGCGGTTGTAGACTGGGTCCTTGTTCAGGGCGCAGGTGGGGGGGAGGGGGTGCTGTTGCTGGTGTGTTGCTGTTGTCGATGCTGTCACTGCTGTCAGTCGGTTGCTGTCGTCGTCGTATGCTCTCTCTCGGAATTCGAGAGCCCACTTTGTCAGTGCATCTCTCTCGATGTTCAATGCCTCCTCAATATACGGGACTAGCTCATCGATTTTTAGTACTTCCGCGCTAATGAGGTCAGCGCGTAAATCAGCTGCAAGGGCTGGACCAGTGCGTTGGCCGAAAGCATTTCATTTGGTGCGCGTGGACCGGGTCGGGGCGGTTGAGGAGCTATTGTCGCGGTCGCGTGTACCGGAGTTGTATGGATGTGTTTCTGGCTGGGCTTCCGACTACGTGAGGGTTGGATATATACTATTCTCACAAGCTTGATCTGCCGCTGCGGTGATTATTTCTCATCTCTCTCCTCTCTTAGCGAGGGGGGGGGGGGGGGGTGAGTGAGTAGATGAGTGAGATGCGATGGGTCAAGAGAGGGGGGGGGGATATAAAACCCGCCCCGGTAGAGCACCGTTAGAGCAGCAAACAAGGCACCGGAATGGTGGCTTTCGCAGGTTGGATCGGCGTGTGGGTTGCTGTGTTGGGCTGGCGCAGGTAAGTGCGGGTTGTGGATTGAGATTTTGTTCGGATGCGGGAGAAGGGTGTGGGGGGAGGGGACTACTGTTGATGGAGAGCCATCGTCGATACTTGTGCTGTTGTCACCAGGCTGATGTCGTCGTGGTATACCCCTCTCACCGGTACCATCTACACACCATCAAACTCACCCGCTATTTCTATGGAACCAAGTGGTTCCGATGAGCGGGTTGAGGACCGTTCCCAGATCCAGGCCGTTGGTCTGGCCTTCAATTGTGTTTGGTTATGGTGTCTCTGACTAGGCGAAGGACTGCATTGGGAGTGGGTTATATAGCAAGCTGACACGCGAAGTTTGGCGGTGCTGCGTTTATCTCTCCTCTAACCCCTTTTTGGGGGCCGGAGGGGTGAGAGGGGGGGGAGAGAAAGATGGTTTTGTCGGCATCCGGTAGTTGGCTGGTGGTGAGTGGGTGAAAGGCGGTGGGTTGGGTTGGATGGGGGTTATATAAAACCACGCCGCGCAGAGTGTTGACGTAGCAGCACATAGAAAAGAAAAAAAAGGACGACATATGCTTGTGGTGGCCTCGTGGGGTGTTGTGTTAGAGAATGGGTGGCGGGGGATGTGGTGGATGTGGTGGATGGGGGGCTTGTTCGGGTTCAGGGGGTGGGAATGCTGCCGGTGCTTTGTTGTCGTCGATACTGCTGCTGCTGTCACCACGCTATTTCTGTCACCACGCTATTTCTGTCATTACTATTATTGTCTTACATGCCCTCGAGAGCACGCGCTGTTTCCATAAAACAAAGTGGTGTGATGAATAGGTTGAGGGCTGTCACGGGAAACAACCCAATTCAAGCATACGCTTTGATGTGTGGCTCTGGCTGGGCTCCTGACTACGTGGGGGTGGTATATATACCATTTCACCACGCGTAGTTTGGTGCTGCTGAGTTTATCTCTCCTCTCATCCATTTTTGGGGGCATGGAGGTGGAGAAGAGAAGGACATTTTGTCGGCATCCGCTGGCTGGGTGGTGAGTGAGTAAGATGCGAAGGGTTGAACGGCAGGGAAGGGGGTGGATATAAAGCCTGTTCTGGGTTGTCAGCAGAGCTGCACAGCGTTGACACATACATGGAGTTGACTCAGGTGCGTGCCGTGCTGCGATGGTGGGGCGGGTTTGGAGAGGAAGACAGTAGGAGGGAGGGGGTGGCGTTTTCTGATGGATTGTTGGGAGGGGATGTTGATATTGTTGTCGAGGTGCTGCTGTTAACGGTAAGCTGTTGTCGATGCTGTACTGCTGTCGTTGTCGTATGCTGTTGTCACCGCTATCTTTGCACCCCCAGATCTCTGATAGCCACCCTTTCTCTCTGGTCCCTTGCCTCCTCTCTTGCGAACTGAAGTAGCTCCGTCTATCATGCACATTCTCGCAGACGGAGAGAAATAGTGATACCGCACGTATATTTTTC
Organism: Pseudogymnoascus sp. 05NY08; assembly: GCA_001662605.1. Lineage (NCBI taxonomy): Eukaryota > Fungi > Ascomycota > Leotiomycetes > Thelebolales > Thelebolaceae > Pseudogymnoascus > Pseudogymnoascus sp. 05NY08. The sequence goes on along the minus strand of KV458799.1, from coordinate 181,802 downwards.
CGAGCCCCTCTCTCTCTCCAGACCACCGCTCGTTCATCCTCCACCTTCCAAACCCCTTTCTCATACCAACACCCCCTCCATCTCACCTCTCATCTCTCCACCGGTCCGGCGCCCTGCTCAATACCCTCTCCATACCACTCCTCTCCCCACTTCTTCAAACGCTTGGGCTCCCTTTCCAGCTCGGGCTGGATCATAGTTGAAGTCCGCCTTTTGCGGTTTTTGAATATGGGCCGGAGTGATGGGTTCATGCATGGCATGGTAGTTACGATGGACGGTGAGGGGGTGGGAGATAGTGGGTATGAGTGAAAATGAAAATGAAAATGGGGAAAACTACTCACGAATCTCATTATTTTACCGCTGCGGACGTGGAGCGAATTTTCACCTCCTGATACACGACTCCTGATGGTGGAGAGAAGGGTCATCGCAGAATAGATAAGGCATATACACTCAATTAATGAATGGGTCCTGATAAGCAATGCAGCTTCGCTCTCTCGTCCCAATCCCCCCTATACCCAGCAAAGAAACGAGTGATATGCGCGAGTTCATCTGTGTGGGGAAAGAAAATGGGATTGCGATACAACGTAAACCCCAAACCAACCGCATAATGCGCGATGGGGTCAAAAGGGTTATAAAGGCCGCCACGCCAGCAACAAGCATCAGTACTCGCGTTGGATTCACCAACGTTACGGTGCTCCCGATCCCGTCGGGTTCCTAAAGATGAAGTATGTGTGCGGTGGAAACGGTACTTTTGGGCGAGTAAGTTGAGTGTGCTTTGCGTGTGGATGAACGGTGGGATCACGATGGCGGGTTTGGGGGGGGGACGACAAGGGCCGGTGGTGACAACGGTGAGTGGTGACAGCAGCGGCGTTTCGACAACAGTATCACGGTGTTAAAAAGTTCCTTCATTTCTCCTCACGACACACTTCTCACTTCGTAAGCTTCGATAATTTCTTCTGTTCCAACGCGAGCATTCCCTGCGTAAGTCACCACTGTCGCAGTTGAGTAGGAGTCTCTTGGAGGGGCCACACTGGAAATAATTTTTAGAAGAGCTTCTTTCTCAAGGTGGGCCATAGTCATACTCCCAAGCTCTACCGGTTCAGCATTCTCCCGGTTATATCGCACAGCAGCACTCCGCCAATATTACTGACATACTGCAGTGGCCTCACCATATGACTTAAAACCGTGTAGATACCGGATCAGACTGCGATTCGGGCTAGGTTGGTCACAACGAGGTGGGGGTCATTGGTCGAGTGGCGGTAGAGGTGCGTGAGGGGAAATAAAGATTGAAAGTTCATCGTCCGTGAACTGGTTGAGGGGTTTGATGAGGATGGCATTCACGGAGGACGAGGTTGGTTTGGATAACTCACTGTCGAGGGGATATGAAGTGGAAATCAGAAAGGGGTATAAAATTATGGCTGCAACATTGGTATGGAAGCAGTCCTATCATTAGATAGAGAGAGGAAACACCATAAGAACGGAGACGTCCATAATATGCGAAATCAAGCAATGACTATTGATGCATTTGCGTGAGCCGTCTTTGGAGTGCTGTGCTTGGGGGGCGATGGCAGTGTTGGGGGTGTTTGGAGTGACAGCAGCAGCGGGTCGACAACAGCAGTATGGTGACAGCAGCAGCGTGGTGACAACAGAACTCACACATGCCCTCTATCACCGCACCAGAATCATAGTCGGACACCGCGTATCGTAGACGCCGGCTGCCATCTGAGCGAACCCCATCGCCGTATCGTGGCGGGCATCCCCGACGAGTGCTTCAACTCCGTGCTCGCTCTTGGTAAACCGAACCAAGACCCAGACATAAGGTCGGCGAGATTGGCACGAAAAGCTTGATTTTGAAGCGGAGAAATCGAAGGAGACTATTCCTTTTATATCGAAAGGTGAGCTGGGTTGCGCAAGTATCCGGACAGATCGTGGTTTGGGATGGGTTGTTATGTTGAAAACGGGGTGGAAATTTGGGTTTGGGGGATTAAGGAGGTTGGGAATAGGGGTGAAGGGGCGGGATAACTAGGGATTGTAGATAGAAATGTTCATAAATAGGTGAGTGCATAGGCGAAATATATCAGATCCCCAAGAATCTTTGAGCACTACACCACAAGCGAAGTTGTTCTTGGGAAAGGTTATAAAAGGACCGAGGTCAGCCAGCATCAGGGCTTGCGCCTTCACGCAACTCAAGATAGCCTCTTTGTGCGACAGGAGTATGATTCCTCTTTGGGGCTGGAATATTTGTAAGGCATAGCTCTCGATGGCGAGTTAGGCACAATAGAAGTGTGTGTGTGCTGTGTGCTGTGTGTATTGACGACGGCGGCGTGGTGACAGCAGCAGCGAGGTGACAGCACCGGTGTTCCGACAGCAGCATGGTGACAGCAGCACGCGCCAACAGCACTCTGCCGTGCCGTCTTGCCAATCCAGAACGAGACTGGGGATGAGTTAGAAATCAATTTTTGTTTGAACAAGTGTGCTATACCGCACCTCTGTCTTGTCATTGCTTGACGTCTTCAATTAAGTTGTTAGTGGAGAGATCGAGGTCGACGATGGCGGTTTTTAAGGGGTTGGGAGAGGGACGAACGAGAATTACGACGGCGGGGATGCAAAGACAGTTTATGGCGTGCATGGAAATTTTGGAGGCAGGATGAAGGTTTTTGATCAATTGCGTTCTGAGATTGAAAGAGAAGGGGTGGAAGCTTGATTTGAGAATGATAAATAAAGGGGTGAATTTTGGGTTGGGATTTTATGGATATCACCCAACATCATAGCGTAGCAGTTCACATCCATCCAGATCAGTTCTGCATCTCCAACCGCCATCAAGATCAGCCTTATAAACCAAAGCCCGAAGGTGTCATGACCAGGCTATAGCAGCACCAGCGCCAGCACCAGTCCGGACTGTCGAATGCGTCCTGGGCGGATTGGAAAACACGCCCCGAAATATGCCGAGAAATATCCCGGTCAAGGTTTGCCAGACAGATCTTTGAGAAAGCTGTGGTGACAAGAAGATTCGGTGACAAGAATATGTAACCAGTGAGGAGAATATGCAGCAACAGGAGGCCCCAAAGCAGGAAGATGCGGTGGCGGTTCTCTACTTTGAGGTTGCATCTGATCTTTCAAAGCTCGGAGCGAGCAGCCATAATACAAATAAAAGTATAGTGTAATACTTCATGGTGATAAATCAAACATAAATGGGTCTCGCCCTTCCTTAAATACCAAAACTACTCAGACTACAGCTTCTTCCTCATCGCAAGGATCCTCTCGGTTCCCTTGCTAAAATCATAAGCAGAGAGCTTTCCATTAGCCAGCGCTGCAACAAGCGCATTCACAATCGCCTCACCCTGCGTTGCATTCCTCCCAGACGCAAGTATAATATCCATCCCCGCCACAGCTGCCAGCACACCCCGCTGCGCATCATTCCCAAACGCCTTCAAGCTCCCAGCTTCAATCGCATCCGTGATCGTCACGCCCTTAAACGCAAGCCTCTGCCTCAACTCCCCCTGCACCCACGGAATACTCAACCCAGCCGGCATCTTCGCATCAAGAGCGGGGTAAAGCGCCCAAGATGTCATCACCATGTCCACACCCGCCGCGATAGCACCCTTGTACGGCGCCTCATCCACATTCCGGAGTTCATCCAGCGTCAGCGTGATCGTAACGGGCAAAACATCCGTATTTGCGTCCTTCGCGGCCGAGCCCAGGCCGGGGAAATGCTTCGCTGCAGCAAGCACGCCAGCAGCTTGCTGGGAGGTAATAAACGCCGAGCCGCACGTGTTCACCAGCGCAGGCGTATTTCCGAATGACCTCCCATACGCATCGGTGAAATCCCCCGCCACACGGAAGACATCCAGCACCGGCGCCAGGTTGCCGTTCGCACTGCTCGCCTTCAGCGCGCTCGCCGCGTCCTTCCCTGCCTGGGTAGCGGCGGCAGCTGGGTTAGCTGACGCTCCGATCTGCTTCGCGGATGATACAGGTCCGCCGGGGAGACGGCGGACTTGGCCGCCCTCCTGGTCTGTGACGATGAGGAGGGGGTGGCCATCGTAGGCGGGGCTCTGGGCGTAGGCGGTTTGGAAGCTGGCGACGACGGTGGGGAGGTTGGCGTCGACGTTCTCGCCGAAGAGGATTATGCCGCCGACTTTGCCTTGGCGGGTGAGAGTGAGGAGGGAGGCCGGGGGGGTGAGGCCGGGGTAGGAGTGGATGACGTGGCGGGCGGCGAGGAGGGTGTCTGAGGCGGTGTCTGCTGTGACGAGGAGGGCTGTTGCCAGGAGGGAATATATGGAGGACTTCATATTGAAATGTGGGCAGGATGGGATGAAAGACTAATTTTTCAAAACAACAAAGAAAGAGAAAGAAGTAATCAGTTTCGTGACCTCATGTAATAACTTCTTTTCGGTATTTAAACAAAAGCCTGTTTTCGGTGCTTAAGTAACAGCTCTTTTTCGGCGATTTAAAACAAGGTAAATTGACAGCAAAAGAAAACGTTAATACTTGTAGCTAATCAGGGAAACCCCTCTCGCACATTAACTAAGAGGCAGAGCGCGAGGTTGAACGACTTCGTTCCAAGCTCATAAATAGCGGCCGTCGCACAGCCATTTACACTGGTTGCTAACGAGGGGTAGGCGATTCCAGGCATTGATCGGCATGCGAGCGTCAGGAACGGAAGGTGCGAATATCCCACCAAATTTATAAAATCGGAGCAACCATCACCAAGTAAAAGTGAAGGACAATCGACTTCAAAGAATAAATCTTTAGCAGAAAATAGACTTACCCCCTATTTCAATGACACTGACATTCTGACAACACGGGGCGTGCCGGAAAGGAGAGAAATAGTCCACGAGAAAGCCAACTAAACGCGGGCGGGACAAGCCAACGGGATGCTAGAGTTGAGCCAACCAATATTTCCATGACTCGGGCCGTGTGCTTGAACTCTTCAAACCCGCCCATGGCAACAAACCTCAGCCCACTTGGTAGTGAGTCCGCCACTGGATATTCGCTGTCACCGAATGAAGCCGTTCCCCAGGATGGTAGGTTTCACGTGGGGGGCAACACCCAAATTTTCGCCACGTGAAAACTGCAGGGGTAAGGCGGAGATGCTTCTTCTCCTCGGCCACCCTTTTATCCGGGAGTGGAGTGGAGATCGTGTCTGCCGCGTTTGTCCCCAATACCCAGAGACCGAGTTGACGGAGATCTGCTAGGACGTGCTGGATGCAGAGTCGTGAGACAAAATAAACAATAGATCGGGACAAGGGGCGGGTTGATGAGAAAGGTGCGTGCTTGCGATTGCTTGGGTGGCCTTGCGTGCATCATGATTGCCCTCCTTGGCAGTAAACGCTTGTTATACGGCAGTTCCGGGAAGCTCTTACTTTTTGGTAAGCAAGCTTCCGTACTCCGTATACAAGACCAAGCTACTCGTTCGTAGGACGCCAGAACCCCTTGCGCGGCCACGGTGGTGGAATAATAAATGACCCAGGACGACCCTAAATAGGGGATTCAGCGGGCCGACAAGAACGTGAAACTTTGCGGGGTCGTTGGCCTCGTTGTTGGCTTCAGTGAATTATGGGCGATGTGGAGGGCGATGTGGAGGGCGATGTGGAGGGCGATGTGGAGGGCGATGTGGATGGCGATGTGGATGGCGATGGCCGCACTTGCATCGGAGCGGCAGTTTTTTACGATAGTCTTTCCCTCTCTAGTTTGGGAGCGGAGCAAAAAGGCGGATCCAGCACGTTTACGGGTATCACTGGAGACATTCATCTAATTCCGATAGCCATCTCCGGGACGGCACTAACCTATATTCGTGCCCTCCGTCCCCGTTGTCGCGCGTTCAACGGCCAATTAATATTCATTGAGGGGTTCTGGAGCGAAATAGCACTGCCGAGGCATCCACATCGGGCGACAACATAGCTTTCAGACTGAGAGTATCGCCGTCGCTATACGCGCTCTCAACGAACGTTAATCGTATCTGTTGAGCATTTATTGGATTATATCATGTCCAACAGTGGGCCTGCCATGTCTTACCATAGTTACGTCCGTTAACCTCTTAGAATTGCCTGTAGAAATACCATCCCGCCGCTACACGCAGGTCTCGACTCGAGCATCATTCCCGTCCCCATATAATTCTGCTGATCTCCGCTGCAAACTGAGTAGTGTCCCAATGATTGCCATCAACGACCGGGCATTGTGAGACACTAGCCGTGATGTCAGAAAGCGACAGATGGGACGAAGACTTTATATCAGACGCCCATCCATCTCGCCGGTAAATCCGGACCATCTACACATGCTCTCATTCAACAATGACGGTGACGCCAGCTGATCGAGGGCCTCAAGTGAGTGCTGTGGCTGGTTTATTCCTCGCTCTCAGCACCATTGGGATTATTCTACGATGCTACTGTAGGGCCGTCGTTGTCAAGGCCTTTGGCCTGGACGATTGGTTCGCTGTTATTGCGTGGGTAAGCTATATCGCCGCTGATTTACCTATACGAATCAAAGTGCTGACGATAAATACAGATATTCTTCACTTTCTTCTGCGCATTCGCTATCACTGGCGTGCACTACGGAACCGGACAGCATGCTGCAGACCTCCCACCTGAAGACATCCCAGTTGGGTTGAAAGTAAGAACCCCTTGTCTCAAGCCAGCTCGAGCAGGACTGACCTCAACCAGTGGTGGTGGGCATGTGAACCCGTCTACGTTCTGTCCAACATGGCGCTCAAGCTCAGCATCAGCATTTTCTTACTACGACTCGCCGTCACCCGGGCTTCCCGGATAATCATCTATGTCATCATAGGTGTCGTCGAAGTCTACAGCGCCTTTTACTTTTTCCTATTCGTCCTGCAGTGCCGCCCTTCCTCATACTTCTGGACGCAGTACACCGGAGGCACAGGAACGTGCGTCGACCCGAAAGTCACAGTTGATGCTACATACGCCTATTCCGCCATCTCTTGTGTGGCAGATTGGGGACTGGGTCTCATGCCCATCTTCCTGATCTGGCACATCCAAATGGACATGCGCACCAAGATGTCCGTTGCTGCAATTCTCTCCGTCGGCGCTATGTACGTTCCCCACAACCTACCACCCCCTACCCCTTAAAATCACAGCACGCTAACCCCCTCCCAGCGCCTCGACCGCAACAATCATCCGCATCCCCTTCGTCAACGACCTCGCCAACGTCCAAGACTTCCTCTACGCCACCACCGACGTTGCCATTTGGTCCACCGTCGAAACCGGCATCGGCATCGCCGCCTCCGCCGCCGCGACCCTACGCCCGCTCTTCAAAGCCTACTTCGGCAGCAGCCACCTGGCCGGCAACACCTCGTCGAACAACTGGCCGCGCTCGGGCAACTCGGGGTATGTCCAGAATATGGCATCCGGAGGGGAGGAGTTCGGGATGCGTAGTAATGCGGGCAAGGCCCCGGGTACGGGAGTGACGACGCTGATTGAGGCGGATGCGGATGAGAGGGTGGAGGCGGGGAGGGGGAAGTTTGAGGGTGGTGCGTGGGATAGCCAGAGTAAGTTGAGGGGGGGGAGTGATGATGAGGCCGAGTGGAGGTCGGGGATTATGAAGACGACTGGGACGACGCGGACGGAATTGTAAAGGGAAGGTAGTTGTGTGTTTGCACCACTGTATTACCTCTTAATCGGAGTGTTGATTTCGGGGTGTTTAATGGATGATCGAAATTGGGGCGATATACAAGCAGCGAAAGTTTGGCGGAGGATTTTTATGGTTTTGGGATATACCTTTGTTGCGGGCTAGATTGAAGGGATGCAAATAGGAGTTCAGGATATAAATTTAGGAATATCATTCATACTTTTAAATACGTGCAAGACACCCGTTTCGTGGAGTCAACCCCTATCCTGAAGCTACGCAGAGTCTGTATCGTCTGCATCCTCTGCACCCCACACTCTGAGACATCGTAGCAAACAACGCCAATGAATTAACATCAACAATTCCACTTTTCTCGAACCAAATACTATGATGGTGGCAGCCCGTTCCAATTGAGGAAATGAGCCGTACTTATCACTATATATTCAACGACACTCGAGGAACTGTCACATACGACCATAGACTCAAGAGAATTGGGCATCCCGTCCGCTCTGCCATACACAAGCTTGCGTATCCTCTGGCTAATAGTCTCAATCATGCCAATAGGCATACCGTGGAATCGTGGCCCCTTGCCGCCTGAAGGGTGAGGCGAGGGGGTGAGCAGGATGAGGGTGAGTGAGGCGAAGCAACATTTTTGTGTCAATTTGGCGTCAGTTTCGTGTCAGCACCAAAATTTGGCCGTTGTAGATTACATACCACAGTAAGGGCGCATATCCCCAAAAGAGATGCTACAAAAGGCTAAGTTAATGGCAGAATATAGAGAGCTTTACATGATTTACCCCAGAACTAAACCTCCAAAACCAAACGAACGATATTTAAACTTCTCAGTCCTTGCAAATTATTCATCTCCTAGCAACCATTGCAACTTCGATAACATGATTAGTTAGGCAGCTAAGGACGATATACCATTAGCCATTATATTCTGCGTCGTAGTGAATGTTTGTAGTTGCGAAGCTTGTGAAATGAATTGACTGTCCGTCCGATAGTACTGTGATATACAGCGCATTAGGAATTTCAGCAGGCGAAAGGCGGTGTATAGTAAAAGACACGGCACTGTGGTATATAGAGTACTGTACTGCTAATAGGACTAGAACCATTACTGTACTGTAATAAATTTGGTACCGTAGAAGTTACGCTACCGAGAGAGATACAGTACCTTAAAAGGCACCACACTGCGATATTTACAGCACCGCATTCGACAAGAGGATTAAGTTAATGGTAGAGAGGTAAGCGATGACTACTACGAAACTCACGGCATTTTCTGAAGCTCGGAGAAGGAACCAAATCCGAGCCAATGACGCTCGAGCCACTCTCAGACATGCCAACTCTTTTTAGTCACTTAATCCTGAGGGCACGAACTTTACTTCAGAAACCTGACCTTCCACCGTTTGTATCACAGCGCAATAGGGAGGTTCATCACTATTAGCTCCCATGGAACGCCAGTCGCCCGTCCAGTTGAGCCAGGCTTTCGAAAACGGCGTCTGTGGATAGGGCCCGAATAAGGGGAAGGTGGATGGTGACGGTTTGGTGATTCGGAGTTGGGGGTCTGAGAGGAGCAAATCCGTGTATACTTCAACGAGCGACGTCGCAACCGGAAGATCTACTAAAGGGAGTTGCTATGGCAAGCGAATTAAGATGAGATTTTCTAGCATTGTCATTGTGATCTTATTATTTTTCTGTCCTATTCAGCTTGTGGCGTGGGAAAGCCGCAAAACCACGCCAGACAAGATCCCAAGTCTTCAAGCGGATCCAGGTCACGTGGTATTATAAGGCTCAGAAGGCTCATAATGATAACAAGATCCATTAGGCACGACGCCACTATATAAGTAGATAGTATTTCTTAGTATAGGAGCTTCGTGCTCAACTCAATATAGTATTTGTTATATACTATAACGTGTTTGACAAAAGCTTTGTGTGTGATCCCCTGCCTCCTCTCACAAGTAAACCTTCCCCAACGAAACCTCTGTGAAGTCTTATGCTGTTAAGACCTCAGCGTTACACTAGACAGATAAGGAACGCAAGTAATAGGATACAAAGTACTGAAGGGGTAGTATTGTGCTTTTACTTTTAAAACTGTCTATCTCTACTTATCTATAAGTCACGAAAGCTTCTTCAATCACGCATAGTACTAGAATAGGTTGAGATATTATATTGGGCTGAGCACGAAGCTCCTACCTGCTACTATATGAACTGTGTGTCTAGATGATTCCTCGATTCTTGCCATGAGTCCGCCGCTCATGCGTCTATGTATCAATCAGCGCTAATGCATGTTTACTCTTTCTTAGGCTGACCTGATAAAAGGGTAAAGCTCCCAGGGGTTGCATCAGGCGGGATTGGTGCGAAACGAGGAACTTGTTCTCCGTCGCTGATAGATGCCTTGCGAACCCTAGAGGATCTAGAAAGATATTTCCGGGCCCCTACAACACCGGAGTGAGGTATGAATGAGGGTGGACCTAATGATGGATCCTCGAGGGTAAAGGAAAAGTTGAATTTCTCTCTTGTAGATGGTACGACAAGTTGATCGTCGCTCACTTTTGATTCGGCGACTGGGCTGCCCGTTGCATCTTCTGGTTTCTGAGCGAGACTTGGAGTGGTGAGTGTTGACGTTAAGGTAGGCGCGGTATCTCGAATCACCGAAGCAGCTGGCCTTCTCCTGAGCCTGCATATCCGGATTTTGGGGGGGTTCACAGATGACCCTAGGAGAAGCCCACTTATCATTGCTTCCATGCCGCGGCGTTCCTCCTCATGGTCTCCATGCTGGCAATCAACAAGGAGCATAGGCTTTCCAAGCTTAGCCTGGGGAACAGATCTCTCTTCAACTACTACAATGGCTATTTCCCTCAATGATTTGGCACGGAGTATCAGGTCGTAAAGCGTGTGGCGTCTCTCCACTAGGGGGTTCCACACTTCCATTTCAACCGCAAGATATTGAACGTTTTGAAACAGAGGCCAGGAGTCTAAATCTCGATGCAACTCTTCAATAGTTCTACTTTCCATGCCCCCAATGTACACAGTGTCACGCTTGAGATCAGCATAGCTATCGATACTATCTGGTCGTTTGACTAGCGCCTCGTCGTTTTGAGTAGTCTTCTTTCTCGCCAGTCGGCTGTAAGCACGTAGTATCTCCACACGGGAAAGTTGATAAGTGTGGAATGCAGCGGGCAAGTCGCCAATCAGCACGTACTTTAGAGGAGCCGTACTAGCATTTCCACCATGAGTCTGCTGCGATTGCTGCTCCGGAACTTTGCGAAGCTCTAGCACTTGTGGCTCTGGCATCGAATACCGCCATATTTTACGTTGGATCTGATATGGGATATCTTGAAAGCGGAGGGCCACAGCACTAGATAGTCCTGTCCGAGACTGTCCAGTTGTGCGAGACCCCCTTAGCCCACCAGCCTTGGTGATGATCCCCTCAAACAGTGGCCCTGGTGCATTGGTTGGATGATATTTATCATTAAAGATATCTGATGCTGACTTCGTACGTATATGAGCACTCTGAGAAGAAGCTAGAGAGCTAGGCAGCGAGGGACTTCGAGGACCTTGTATAATTGTTGGCGGCAGTCGCACGACCCATGGCTTGCGTGGTCTCAGCGCTTGGTCCAGTTTAAGCTTGTCAAGCTCGAGCTGTAGTGAGGCGATCTGGACATCTCGGGTTTTTACCTCAGTAGCCTTGAGCTTGATTTCGTCACTCAGATTTGCGATTTGTTTCTCGAGGTCAGCCACGTGAGTTGCTTGTTGGGTTTGAATAAGTAGTAGTTGCTGTGCGACTTTTGATAGAGCTAGAGCATCGAATACCTTCTCAGGGGCAAGGTCCGCCATTGGGTATTTCAAGCCCGCCATTCATTAGAATATAGAATGCTTCAATTGACCCTTTGAACTGTTTATGTTGGTCGCAAAATTAGGCAGCGCCACGTTGCGGCGATGACCCCTCTTTAAAAGTGAAACATTTGACACCATTGGGGGCCAAAACTGTTGGAACTATAAAGGTGGTGATGGATAGGACAGAGGTAGGGGTGGCGTACAGGGATCCCAGCATCGGCGCGTAGGCGCACCTTGACCAACCATCGAGTCAGTTCTTCTAATGTCGAAAACTGTAGAGACCTCCCTTGTTCGCAGTTATAGTTTTACACAGTAGGCAGCTCTTCATCATTGGATATCCATAATCAGTGGTTTCAACAGCAGTCTCATTATGGAGGTGGCTTTCAAAAGTTTTGGCCTGCCAAGAATGTCAAAACTTGAATAATTCGATTCGCCGCAACTTGTCTGTAGCCCCTCACTTTGACAACTATGCTGCAAGAATGGCAGCAAATACTAACATATCAACTCGAGCCCTTATTGTCATATTAAAGTCACCTGTCGGAGGCAAGACTACTGCAGAAGTTGCAGAGAAAACTGGTTTATCTAGTCGGCAAGTGAACAGGATTTATGCTCGAGCGATTGAGCGAGGCTTCGACCCAAACCACACGCCACTTACTCTACGAGATGAGTGGTTACAAAACGCTCCTAGGTTAGGCCGCCCATTAAAGCGGACAACTATAGCACAATACGACGTTGTTGCAAAGGTGGGTAAGGATCGTTACCGCCGAGAGAAAGCATATGCTGATATTGCGGGGGAAATTAGCTTACAAGGTGTCGACATTTCCCCTCTAATAGTATGGAGGATTCTAAAGACTACTGGATTCCGGGAAACGAAACCGATAAGGAAGCCTAGATTAACGAAGAAGATGAGAGTAGAGGGGTTAAAATGGTGTCTTGATCATTAATACTAGACACTCGAAGATTGGACAAATGTGATATGGTCAGATGAAACTTCTATAGTCTCAAATCATCGACATAGAGGATATCGCATATAGAGGAAAGTAGATGAAGCACTTATGAAAAAGTTACATACGAGAGCGATGGAAAGGATACTCTGAGTTTATGTTTTGGGCATGCTTTTCTTACAACAAAAAAGGACTATGCCATTGTTGGATTCCAGAAACAAAGCAAGAGCAAAGAGATGCAGAAGTTGAAATTGCAATAATAAATGAAGAGTTAGAGCCTATTCTACGTGAAGTATGGCAAATGGAATATGTCAATTATCACTACGTATTCTTCCAGGCACAAAACCACAGTGGCAATGGAATAAAAAAAATAGAAAGTTAAATCGGGCAAAAGGAGGAGGCGGTATAGATTGGTACATACTTACCCTGCTCACCTTGCTCACCTTGTTTAGCATACTAACCTACTCACCTATTTGCGTCCACTATCGCGATATAATGCGTTGTTGAAAATGGACCCACTTTTGGGTGATCGAGGTGGTCGAGGTGGTCGCGATCACAAAATAAGGGTCAAGGGTATAAAATAAGGGGCAAGGGCGGTGATGCTCACCCACTATGCCGGATGGCACCGATTTAACTATTAGCCAGAGGATTGCTTGAGATCGGTGGATTAGTAGTTGGGTGGGTGACCACCAGCGAATACCCACTGTTGTATGATTTTTTGTCATTTTTTTTTTTCGCCCACCTAGGGTGGATAGGGGGGGGAAAGGGGTAAGATGTAACGATGACCGCCATTAGTTATATTTGGGGAGTAGAAAATCATCGATGCAAACAAATGCTTCGCGAAATATGGGGAGTTAACAGAGACTGAGCTGTAATCAAACCCATAATCAGTTTGATACGAACATCTAATCTTACGATGCAACATGCACCATTTTTCTAGAGGGGGGTGAGCAACGGGGGCGGCAGCCTCCCGCAAAGTAAAGCTTGACATGGTACGACGAGGTGAAGGAGACTGACTAACGATCAATGACAACAGCAAGATAAGCCATGGGCACAGAGATATGGGTTGTGGGGAACCCACATTTTCTCGCATAATGAAAACTGCAAGTTTTTATTATGTATAATTAATTGGGCGTGGAATCTTAAGCGCCAAAATAGCGACGGTGAGACGGGAGTGACAGCAGTTCGTGGCGGCGACGAGAAGGCGGCAGTAACGAGAACTGAACGGTATTCCAGTTCCCATGTCGCAGTAGAGTACCAGATCTAAACGCCCTTCACGATTGACAACAGTGTCTGCCTTCAGAGTCTCTTTGATGTCCTCTAGTATCCATTCGATAGGAGCAACATAAGTGATCTCTGATCTAAACGGCAACTCCCTATTCCCTCTTCTACTTCTACTTCAACTTCAACTGACTGCACCTGGCATGTTTGGTCACATAGAGTCGTTATTAAATATAGCATCCGAGAAAAAATATAAATTTTAAGTGTTCTAAATCTGCCGACCGTCTAATGCGGAACCAAGGCATCACTGTCCACTTCTACATCTGTATGTATGCATATGCCCCCCTTATAGGACCCAGCGCGTGGCACAGGCATTTTATGCCTTTTACGCCCCCATCCCCGTCCTTGGCTTTGGCACCATACCATCCTTCGACTGCCCTCTCTAGTCGTAGCCGGCCCCATGCCCCCCGTACATTTAATCCTTCAACGCCAACTCCTCATTTACAACCGCGGCTCCTTATCGTTTTCTGTCTTTTAGGTGGTCTAGTCTCAGCGCTTGACGATGGTGATGATATCTTCATCCCCGAGCTCGTGGCTCAGACCGACACGCTGCGGCTGATGCTTGACGGACTTGCCGTAAACGATCGCTGAGCGGAAGTCGTCGACAATGGTTTTGTGGATGGCATTACACTGGGGGGGACGTTAGTGGTGTGTGCGGGGTGGAGAGCTGAGTGAAAGGGGTAGCAGAAAAGGGGAGGGCAAAATGAAGGGAGAAAGGGAACTCACGAAATCTTCGACGGTGCAGCGTGTGGAGCGCAGAACGACAGGAGATGAGTAATCGGGCAGCTTGCCCTTCGGCTTGGTGTATACGCGGACTAGCTTTAGCTTCTCCCACATCTGCTCCATGAGCTCGTCGACATTCCAGCCGTGCTCGGAACTAATCGGGCAGGCGTTTGGAATCCGGTACAGCAAGTCCAGCTCCTCGATACTGATGGCATCAATCTTGTTCAGCGCGTAGATAACAGGGATGTAACTCCGGCTCTTCGCCTCGAGCACATCAATCAAGTCGTCGATGGTGGCGTCGCAGCGAATGGCGATATCTGCGCTGCTAATCTTGTACTCCTGCATGACGGCACGGATCTCATCGTGGTCGATGTGCGACAGCGGGACGGTGTTTGTGATGCTCAGTCCACCCTTATCCTTCTTCTTGAAGACGATATTCGGCGGCGACTTGTTGACACGGATCCCGAAGCCCTCCAGTTCCGCCTCGATGACCTTCTTGTCCGTCAACGGCTTATTCACGTCCAGCACGATAAAAATCAAATGGCACGTCTTCGCCACAGCGATAACTTGTCGTCCACGACCCTTTCCGTCCTTCGCTCCCTCAATAATACCGGGTAAATCCAGCATCTGAATCTTTGCGCCGTTGTACTCCACCTGACCCGGAACCGTTGTGAGCGTTGTGAACTCGTATGCCGCAGCCTCGGAATGTTGACCAGTCAGCCGACTCATCAGTGTACTCTTTCCTACGGAGGGGAAGCCGATGAATCCCACGGAGGCGACACCTGTGCGCGCAACGTCGAAGCCTGCTCCGCCACCACCACCGCTAGATGTAGGAGTGAGGAGCTCGCGCTTGAGTTTCGCAAGTTTGGCTTTAAGTTGACCAAGATGGAAGGAGGTGTTCTTGTTCTTTTGGGTCTTGGCCATCTGCGGGGTTTGTTAGATTTTGCCATTGGGGGATTGTGGGTGGGGGTTTGCGGACCTCCTCCTCGATGTGCTTTATCTGTTCCACGGTGTTAGCTATGTTCGTCTATGAGGGCGGCAATGGCGGCGCATACCTTATCTACTGTGGTCGACATGATTGCGGTTGTATTTCTTGTCTAATGCCCCCTTGCTGAAGTTGTTTCGTGGGTTCCCACGGTGTTGTCGTTGCGCAAACTGGTATCAAATGCAGATATGGCAGTTTGGGTTGTGGCGGGGAAATAAATTCAAGAATGGATACGGAACAAACTTTCGCCGTTCCGGCCATAAATATATAAGGCTGTCCGCCATGTTTATCAAACACGACTGAACAAATTAGTGATTGTGCCGGAGGTGCTCTAACGCGCAAAGATGGATCCAGTACAGGTTTTGCGAAACTTCTACCTTCTTTCGTCTACGCTCCTTGTGTCATTCAACGTGGTGCCCTCTTTGCAACAGCGATTCTTTAAATATGGTGCCCGAGCCACCAAAGTGAAGGATGAGCATGGGAAGCCTATCGAGGAGCCCGAGTCCAACAGTCGATTGTCACAGTTGATGGACTTGCTGGCATCATTTGGTGTACCTCACTCGTGGTTTACTCACTTTTATATAGCCTCAGTGGCGTCGTCCGTATTCTGGGCGATACAGGTTGCCCGCAAGGGACTTGTCTTCAGATTCCTAGCAGAGCTGCACTTAGACCACTCTGTCAATGAGCCGTCCATGGCAATCGATCAGGTGGTTCTACTCTGGGCACTCATGGCAATCCAAGGCTGCCGCAGATTGTATGAATGCATTACCCTCACTAAACCGACTACATCCAAAATGGGCGCTGCGACATATTTACTTGGACTTGTGTTTTATTTGGCTATGGGAGTGGTTGTCTGGGTAGAAGGAATACGTAAGAAAGACGTCTGTCTGCCCCATCATATTTATTTGCTGATTGTAAAAGCTTCTATACTTGCCAATGACATCTCATTCCAATCTTTGGCCATCATGATTCAGCCTTCCGTCAAGACTGCCATCGGCGTGCCTCTCTTCCTCCTCGGCTCAATAGCCCAGAACACCTGCCACACCTATCTTGCAAGTCTTAAGAAGTACTCTCTGCCCAAGGAAGGATTGTTCCGTGGCATCATCTCGCCGCATTATACGAGCGAATGTGTGATATACCTTGGACTCGCAATCGCCGGAGCGCCCCCAGGTCAACCTTTGAATAAAACCATTGCTACCGTGGTATTCTTCGAGGCTATCAACTTGGGCATCACCGCGGAGTCCACTAGAGCATGGTACAGCGAGAAGTTTGGCGCGAAGAGCATTGAAGGTAGATGGAGAATCTTCCCGTACGTTTATTGAGTGGACGACATATAGGCAATGACCTCGGATGCCATATACACACACAAGAGACCTGGATGGAAGGGTATGCTGCTCAGTTACGAAACTGATATACGAAGAGATCAAGCCTTCGTGCCAAACAACTTACGGCCCAGCTTTGACACCTTCAGCACATCCCGATATGTGAGGCTCGTACGAATTTGTCGTTCGTTTACGCCGTCTTTCAAAAGCTCTGGATGTCCTAGCAGATCCCAGTTCGCAACCGTCTCAGAATTAAGATTTGTGTCTGCTGTCACATCGGCAATTCCATGCAGATAATTTGTGTACATCTCCCCCGTTGTGACCAACAAACTCCTTCGCTCCTGTAGGATTTTCCACCGTGGCCCGCTCTCAGTGCCGCCATGCTTATTGCTGCCGTAGATATCAAGACAGAGACTTGCGCCCAGGCTAACAGTGCAAACAACGGGATGGTAGGCAGAGCCGTCTTTGTGTGGCATGATGCCTTGTCCTGGAAGGTATTCGTTGATTAATACGTGATTCGGTGCTTTGTGAGGGCTATCGGAAAACATATTCAGGCTTGGATCATCGGCAGTCACTGGTAGAGAGAGGAGTCGTGGAATTATCGGGTTGATGAGCCATGATGGCAGGGGTGACTCCAGTAGAGTGTTGTTTGCCAGATCGGATGGCCATGTCTGCAGTCTTCGATGAGTGAGCGTCTTCCATCGAGGCTTCGGAGCTGTTGCTATCTTCGAATGATCAGTGGTGGCCTTCGAGTGACTCTTAATATCATACTCACTTTTTCAAGAATGGCAGCTTCTTCTGCTTTGGTTATGAAATCAGTAATATAGCACACTGCGCCGGGTAGAGACTTGACTGTTGCCTCTTCAAGGCTGATGGGGAGACCAGTTAGTGGAGAATTGAGTGAGCTCATAGCAAAAAGGTGATAGATCAAGCAAGGAGAAATCTGTAGCGTGTAGCGTGGGGAAGAAGTGATAGATTGACACAGAGCATGCCACCTCAACGGAGCAACGGAGCTAGTTTATTGGGAAGCTAGCACAAAGAGCGATGCCGATGATTGTGAATCTGTTACTGGTTGAAGCTACTGTGGCCAACAGACAATAAGGTTTGCGTCAGCCGTCAAGCTTTAGGCCGCCACGCCAGCGCGGGTTCGTTAGAACGCCTAGTAATTATTCGGTACTAAAAATCAACAGACCATAACGTCAATATTGCGTTCGTATATGTATTCCTATGCCGTGAAGGAGTGTTGCCTCTTGAGCCAGCACAATATGGCCATGCATGATTTGTGATTTGCGATGTCGAAATTGGTGATGTAGAAGCAAATAAAGTGCCATAACATATCAAACAGGTTACCGTACTCTAACTCCCGCCGCCAATCACAGGCCTCGAAGCCAATCGCCTCCAATGTCTTCAATGAGGAGCTTCCAATGAGTCGACGACCTACAACGGAGGCCTCTTGTATTCGATTATAGTAGAAACGCACAAACTCCAAGGGCCTTCAGCGATCACATTGTCTGTGTTTCGGCATCCATCGTGGTGGCCGACGACCCTTGCGACACTGGGACAACCTCCCAACGCCCAACGACCACGAAGCCTTGGTTGTTGATCGAGGGTCCTGCCTCGGTCTCAAGCATTGGCCCAAACGTCGAAGTGACGGGCACCAAAGATGCAGAGGGGGAGACGGGGGCCGACAATATAAATCAGATCCATACTGCGACAGATCCAGATGTGGCGACGATGGAGCCCGCCGAACCCACCAAGTCGCCTCCAGGAGTCGATGCGCCAGACACGACGGAAAGCGCAACTCCAATAGGAATCAAATCATCACCTCCTCCTCTGCCAGTACCAGCGCAAGCGCAAGTGTCGACTCCGAATGTAGATAATGAGGGCGACGCAACTCCTGCTTCGGGGAGCGACTCGGAAGCGGAGACGGTGGTGCTGCCTGGAGCTGATGGCTACTCGCCATCGAAGGTTCGAAAGAAGCGAAAGATCAAGCTCGAAGACAAGACAAACGAAAATGGGGGCGATATCAATATGGATATTGATGTTGACACTGACAAAGATACTCACATCGCCCAAATAGATGTGAAAGCTGAGGAAGGTCAAAACTGGAATGAAGGCGCAGCTTCCCTTTTGGGAAAGAGAAAACGGTCGAAACATGGCAACGCTACCAGACCTGATGATAACCATACGGGTAATTCTAGCGGGTTAAGCTCTGTGCCTACATCTCCTGCTGCTCGATCATTGCCAGCCCCCCCCAAGAGAACCGGCTCTGAGCCGGTAAGGTCTAGGTCCCAGTCACCAAGCGTGCCACGAAAGGAGAAGGGACGCCCAGAGCAGGTAAATAATGAGTCGGGATCTGAACGTGATAAAGACAACCGTCGTTCACATAAGAGGCGAAACTCCTACGCGAATAATTCTGGTAAACACAGCAAAAAATCCCCCACAGAGGGTACCCCTCGACGACATCACCGAACAGAGTCTCCTTCACCCACAAGGCATACCAACACATCCGCTGCGAATGGCGTAAGCCACAAAAAGAAAGCCATTCCAGCTCCACTGCGCACAACCAAAGACCATTCGATCGACTATCAATCTGACGCATCATCGACTGGCGAGTCGCCATACCCCCGACGCTCGAGAACACGTAATCTTGGGACACCTCCAACGGGCGATCTAGCCCACTCGGCAAAGATGCCTCCGCATAGGAGAAGGCCAGATAGATATGGACGTACGCCACTCACGGATGCGTGTGAGGATGGCGACTATGATAAGGCAAAGCACCTTCTTGCCGAATACCCAGAGGACCTCGACCAACCAGATGCAGCTAGGAACACGCCTTTGCAATGTGCAAGCTTGAACGGCCACGAGGATATTGTCCAGATGTTGCTTCAGAATGGCTGCAACATACATTGCAAGAACGACCTTGGAGACTCTCCTCTTCTGGATGCTGTAGAGAATGGTCACTTGGAAGTAATCAAACTTCTTCTTGGTGCTGGTGTGGACCCCCGTGCACGAAATAAGTTGGGCGAGGAACCTATTACCAAAATCAATAAAGACGACGAGGACGCCGATGCAATACGGGAAGCTCTTTTGGCGGCCCGGTCGACATATGCACAAGCCCGCCCCTCAGCCACTAGCCAGACTCCGCAAGCCGAAACCAGTGACTCAAGGAATCGAAGGACCATGAGCCATGGCAGATCGAATAGGACTGGCCAACACCAGCTTTATACACCACTCACTGTAACCACTCTCAGAACTGCTGCAGCCAAGGGTGACCTTCAAACTGTGGGCTTGGTAGCTTCAGTTCTCGAAGAAGGTCTCGATGATGCTGAATCTTTGACCGCAGCAGCCAAGGGCGGCCACGATGAAGTCCTGCAGATCCTACTGGCAGTCGGCAATGCGAACCCCGATCCGTCTCCTATCCCTGGGTCCTGGGAGTACTCAACACCAATCCTTGCGGCAATTGGCGGCGAGAACATGAAGGTCATTGAGCTGCTTCTTGCAAATATTGATGATGGCAGATTCGACCCGACAAAAACTTATCGCGGCCGAACCTACTATGAGATTGCCAAGGAACGTGCTGGGCCCCTTTGGGAGGATGAGGAGAAGCTCCTGAAAGGTGCCTTTGATACCTACAAATCGTCAGCACGCTCTGGTCGCTCTGGTTACTCCTCCAACAATCAACCATCTAGGTCTCACAGGAAGAAGCCATCGGATTCATCCGATAGACCAAACGGAAGCAAGGAAAAACATGAGGCCGGCGATAATGGGGTTGACCACAGACGGGATCGATTGGGTTCTCCAGGTAGAAAAGGCGCCAGTCGTTCTAAGGAAAGTGGTGAGGCTCTTGACCGAGAATCCATCCCGTCGCCTTCTCAGGAAAGAAGGAGATCGGAGCTCGATCGAACTGTTAGCCCGTCTGAATCGGAACCAACAAAACCTAGGCGCAAGTTAATATCCGGGAGAGATTTGAAGGGAGGACGCGAGAAGCAAAAACCAAATACCTCCATCACGTCTCCGCCTGGGGCCACCTCGGCTGCGGCTGATGACGATAAGTTAGATGTTGCTGGGAGAAAGAAAAACTTACAACGCTCCGACTCGAAGGCTGCCTCTGATTCTGCGACTGAGCGGTCGAGATCCGCTAAGCGAGAAAAGTCGTCAGACCGCATGTCAACAATCCGGGCACAGTCTCCAACAAAGAGACCTAGGACAAGCTCAACACCTCCATCTGAATCGCAAGAAGCTTCAAATAAGCGTAGACGTCTCGAGTCAGAATCAAAGGGGCTACGTCGTTCCGAAAGTGTACGAGACACATCTCCTAATCATCGCAAGCCAATGCCACCTAGGTCAGACTCGTCAACGCAGAAACCTAGCTCCTCAAAGGAACAAAGGCCTGATCATAGCCGTAAAGAAAACCAAAAGCTGTCCGGCAAGCCACCGCTTTCTGGCGAAAAATCTTCTTCTCACAAAGAGGCCAGACCTCGCCCCACTGAGGGTGTACCAAGCGCCAGATCAAGCCAAGAGGCTGATCAGAAGACCGCTTCCGCTGAAGAGGCTGCAGCCCACACTAAGAAGAAGGCTCAGAAGGAAGCAAGGGAAGCAATGGAGGCGGAACGCGAGAAAGCAGAGCGTGAAAAGGCAGAGCGTGAGAAGGCAGAACAAGAGAAGCTGAAACGCGAGAAGACAGAACGAGAGATGAAGATCAAGAAGGAAGAAGATGACCGTATCGAGAAGGGACGCGCGGAGGAAGCAAAGCGACACGTAGAAGAGGCTCGTGTAGCTCGTGAAGCGGCAGAGAAGCGCAAACGTGAAGAGCAGGCTAAGAGAGCGGAAGAAGACGCTAGGAGAGCGAAAGAGGAGGCCGAGCTCCAAGAGCAGCAGAGGCGGGAAGAAGCCGAGGCGCAACGTCGTGCTGAAGAGGAAAGGAAGCACAAGCTTGAAGAGCAGCAGCGCATTCAGCGCGAGGAAGCAGAACGCAGACGAGCTGCCCACATTGCTGAACAGCGAGCTGAGCGCCTCCGTGTTATGAAAGAGAAGGAGGCGGCGCGCCTTGCAAGACTGCCTCCTTTGCTGCAATGGTTCGATGGCTTGGCCCAACCCGCAACACCAGAGGTAGCTGTAAAGTTCAAGTTCATGCAGGGCGTCCGCTATGATACGATCGTGCCCGAGGCAACCGGTAAGCCGGACGGCAGAGAGCAATGGCTGCTGAACACGCATGTCGCACTCCTCCTCGGCGAGAAGGACCTCCAACTTAGCCGATGTAAGTCCAACCACCCCTTCCATAGCCCGTGTATTTACTAACATCTATCTAGACACAGCATGGGAGCGAGTTCCTGCATCACTTCTCGCCAAACAAGGCATCTGGCGCTTGGAGAGCGATATGTACTCGATGACACGCGGGGACCTGCTTCCCTACAACCCACAACTCGCCGCAAACCCCTTCCAACGCCTATCCCCCCCGGCAGCCAACGCCATGTGCAGAGCCACCATGCCACTTTTCCTTGGCCTCGATCTCTTCTTCGTCAAGGTCGCAGACCTGATGTTCATCGCGCCGTCAATCCCGCACTTACGCAACCTCCAACTCAAGGTCCAGTACTACGAGGTGCTCCCCGATGAGAGTTGGCTGAACCGCTGGGCCCTACCGGACAAGTGGAAGCAGGACCCTGATTGCGAAAAGTACTTAGGGTTTGCACCGGGCACGAAGACGTATGTTAATGGAGACCTGGTGGGCGAGGGGGGTGCAAAGTTGGCGGTGGTGTCATCGACGCTGTTTCCGTCAATGAGTACTCCTCGCGCGGGGTTAGTGGAGGTGAAGAAGGGGGGGGCAGAGTATGAAGATCTTGCGAAGCAGCAGGATTTGGAAGATGGAGAGGTTAATGGGCAAGTGGCGAAGGAGGGAGCGAATGGACACGTGGAGGCTGAGAAGAGCGAGGGCGAGGCACCGAAGAAGAAGGAGAGCGATGCGGGGGTCACGAATGGAGTTGGCGCGAATAGGGTTCTGTGAGCGTAGGAGGGGCGGATCGGTTTGGTTTGTGTGGCTGACTGTTTGACTTTGTTTACGATACCTGTTATGATATGGCTGTCTGCACGATGTGCGCATCGTTGGGACAGAGATGTGATGAGGTGGGGTGTGGGAGGGGTGACTTAATGATGGGGAGTGTTTTTCGTGGCGAATTCAAGAAGGCAACGAACGAGGAGGATATGGGAACACGGGAGATGTAGATTATGTAGCTAGATTAGCAAATCAAGCAATGTTCTCATTTATTCGTCATGTTCGTCCTCTCAATGATTACTTTCACAAATTAATTGTGTTCTCAGCATAGATAAACTCTAGATTGTGCACACAGTGAATTTCAAATACCGGACTGCCTTGGATTCCGAAATCCGTGATATATACAGAGACAGTTAGTTTCATTAACCCCCAAATCCAAACCAACCCAACCAATGCAGCCTTAATGATAGTGCGGACCGTCCTTGCCCCATGCCCATAAACCATAAAAACGCCAACACACATACATAAGGTCTCCAAGCCCGAGCTCTACCTCTAACGTCTACACAAGCCAATTCTGTCAACCCGATGAGCCAACACACGGTCAACCATCAAATAGATGGCAACATCTTACACTGCTGGAGCCAAAACTCCTCAGTCTCGTTTCTCGAAACAAATGACACTCATAACTCATAGCCCCTTATCCCCCTTATCAACCCCCGCACTTCTCGCCTCCCCCTCTGTTGCTGGGCTCCCTCCCCACCCCCAAGGCATCCAAGTACCCGGCTCTCTCCTCCCACCCGCACCGGCCTCACCAATCCCCTCCAAGGGATCAATCTTCTCAAAATCGCCCTCACTCCTACTCTTACTAAGCTCACTCAGAGCCGCCTCACTCACTCTCCTTGGCACCTCCCCATCTCCCCCAAGCAGCCCACCCAGCATTCCCCTCCCAGCCTCCTCAGAAGGGGAAGCCGTTGCCTCGCGGTCCAGTGCCGAAAGCAGAAACATGAGGCGCTCGCGCTGGGCGCTTATGAAGGACGCGCGCTCGGGGCCTTGGATGGACTCCGGCACTAGATTGGTCGCCTGCACCGATGGGGACGATGACGTCGCGGCACTCACCGCGTTGGCGAGCAGTCCCGATATATCGGCGGCGGACCAACCTCCCCCCGCCGCCGCTGCGAATGCCGGGCGTGCGCTGGGAAGGTTGAAGCGCTCGAGGAGGGAGGCGGTGTAGG
This sequence comes from Pseudogymnoascus sp. 05NY08, assembly GCA_001662605.1. Classification (NCBI taxonomy): domain Eukaryota; kingdom Fungi; phylum Ascomycota; class Leotiomycetes; order Thelebolales; family Thelebolaceae; genus Pseudogymnoascus; species Pseudogymnoascus sp. 05NY08. The sequence continues at coordinate 157,908 of KV458799.1, read as the reverse complement.
AGCGCTGCGCCGGTGGGGGTGGAAGGGGCTCCTGCTGGGTTGGAAGGCCGAGGAGCTGCGACTTGGCGAAGTTGAAGGCGCGGCGGAGGTAGATCCAGAAGGAGGTGCGAAGGCGGTGGTGGGTTGTGGCTATGAAGTCGTCGATGGCGAGTTCGTGGGTGCGTAGGAAGGGGTGTAGGCGGGTTTCGTAGATGAGGCGTGCGCCTTGGGTTTGTGGGGCGATGAGGTAGAGGAGGAAGAAAAGGCGGAACCAGGCGTAGAAGGGGATCCTGGGGGAGGGGTTAGCGGATGTGTCTGGGTGAGGTGGGAGGGGAAAGGGGGACGAACCAGTATAGGATAAAGTAGAGCCACGATTCAGCGAGGAGGCCGCAGGCAAGGACAACCCAGTACATGAGCCATGGCTTGAGGAGGGCAGGATCACCCGCGTTGAGAGCTTTGTAGGAGGCAAAGACGGGGAAGAGGAAGGTGGCGATCGACCTGGGAGGGTTATTAGTATGGAGAGTATGGAGAGTAGGCAGTGGAGTGTGGGGTAAGAGGGGGAGCATACGATAAGAGCATGGCAAAGACGTCGAACATGGCTGCGGCAAGAAGACAGCGAGAAGGCTGTGCCGGTCTAGAGGAAGGAGTTGCTGTTCATGGGTGTTTTATAGTAGAAGTCTATATCTACGAGAGCGTACGCTGAATATTCTAGTAGTAAAAAGAAGTGGCACGAGGGGAAGCCTATGGACGATGACGACGGTGGTGGTCGTTTGCATCGCGGCAGTCGATGCGGCTTACATAAGCGAACATGACCTGACGCGTGACCTTGGGAGGTAAAATGGTTCTTTATCCTTATCAAATCCTTTATCGTACATTTGTGTGGGGATGGCGCGTCTGTCAGTGAAATGAAACTCCGCATGAACTCCGAAATCTCAAATCCGAAATCTGAAAGCAGCAATTCAAGGAAAACTGCAATTGCCGCCTAGAATTACCGCCTTCAGCGCGACCGGCTAAAGACAATATCGATAGCGGCAACAGAGGCCAAGACAATGGCAATCGCCGTCGTATCTGAACCGGCTATACGCAGGAACAACTATCACAATCCCAGGCGCTTGTTCTTCATGCAAGTGACGAGTTCTCTTCACACCCCTCGCAATTTCCGCCGCCTAATATCCGCGATGGCGGAAGTAATGCGGTATTACCACACCACGCCATGGCATCATGCCAATATCCAACAGAACCCGGCCCCTGATCTTCAACAATGGCACTGTTGGATCTAGGGCAAGGAGAGCCTAGACCACTGTTTTCTCTTCATGCGCAGCGTCCAAACCGAAGGCTGTCTATCCCTACCATAAAATCCTTGTCCTAAGGAACAAACGCTTTGATCCTGTAGAAGCTCCCTGTTGGTTTTCGAAGCCACTTTCCGGAACCACGCAGAATATATCACGTGCAGGGGTAAGACTGATGTTGGACGCAACGCCACCATACGCGTCTCAATCGGGCGGGGGAAGGAGAATTTGCGGCGCGCTCGATCGGAGCGAGGGCCGAGCGAAGTGGGCCTCTGTTGGAGTCAGGATGAGATGGTGATCTACACTAGGATATTTGCCTGACCGGGGCAGGGAGGTTTTTGGTAGATTGAGTTTGTTGGTGATGTGAGGTTACAGAAACGGTGAAGATCAAGGTGCTGTGGAGAGGGGGCGTTTATGGGGTGTAGGGCAATGGAGGAAAGATTCTGTAGCAGATCAATCACTCGGACACGGATCGGGACAGCTCGCCGTGAAATTTACAGAACTGGTCTGCCTTGACTATCACGGCAGTGATTGTGGCTACTCTGCCACCACAATGTAAGTTCGGCAGTCAGATATCAGAAACCTCGTGTCTCGGAACAACTTCCAGCGAGATTACATTGCACGTTTCTGGCGTCGCAATGGCGGCCTTGTCAACTGGCTAGTGTGCATAGCTGGAGGATCGGTGTCGCGGCCCCGCGCGGACATACTAGGGACGGCACGTTGCGGCTGATGCACATCCCGCGCCCCGACAACGTTGCCGAGCCGTGGCTTGGTCGGGATCAGGTGGGTATGATGGTCTCATGATGGGGGCCACGGAATGCGGGGAGCGAGATAGGAGCGAGATTGGAGTGAACGGAGGAAGGGCGAAGGATGGGCACGGTAATGGACGAGGCAGGCTTCGGGGTTTGGCTGGTGGACATAGTGGACATCACAGACTAGTTGGGTAAGCCGACACGTGGGGGGGAGTTGTAGTGAGGCTGTTGGTTAATTACTTTGCATAGCCAGCCACTGAGCTAGTCGAGAGATCGTTAGTTCGCATGGGTTACAGTTTATGTGGCCAAGCTAGCTCGTGTCTGAGCAAGCAAGTGCCGTTTCTGCCGAAGAACACTTTGGGTAAAGAAGCTCGCAAAGAATAGAAGACAAGGGAAAGAGGCCGACGAAAGCGAGAAAAATCGAGAGCCAATCAATCGCGGAATTATTTCGAGGGATCATTGTTGGTGCTTAGATGGAAGGGATTGGTAAGGGGGAGCTGCGGTCAAGGCGTCGCACGGCTGGCTCGACCTGTCAGAAGAGGCGTCGAGGCGCCCACGCTTGCGATTGGCCAGACAATTCTCATTCTTGGGACAGATGCGATTTTCTGATTCGTCAACGAAAACTCGCAATTTTCAATTTCGTCTCCGATACGGAGAGGATAGGTGGAAAAGAATGTCCTGCGATACTGGCGTGAATGGCGGCTTCGGCTAGGCTGGCGGATTAGACTGGCGGGCTGGGCGGTCTTGTTTGGGGTAGGTGAGACATCGTGAGCGGGGGGCTAAAGGAGGAAGAGCATGAGGTCGACGAGGAGGACGTGGATGTTATTGAGGCATTTCAAGTGCGGGGGGATCCAATCGGGGAGATTGAGCAACGGAGAGTGGATGGGTTGCACCGAGCATGCTCGGCCACGGGACCTCTCTTTTGCGAATGGAGAACGAGCTACGATGAGCGACGGGATCTTCTCAGCTCAGGGGATTCTCTTGATGAAGAGGCTACGGAGGCTCACTGCTATGTACTCTCTCTGGATCCGAGGACATCGAAATTGCCGTGGCACATACACGGCATAGCGTGGTGGACAGAGACAGGGACGGGGGGAAGTTGTGTACCTCGAGTTGGTTACTGTGATGTGCGGTGCAGCGAAGTGCAGCAGCGGCGATGTGCTGAACTACGGACGGGAGGGAGGGAAGGGAGTGTCAAAGGCTCGAGCCGCCGCGTCCGTTAGCGGCAGGGCCGTTTTGTAATCCCTCGCTCATATCAGCCCGTATAAGATAGTCGAGACTAAGGAGGAGACCTAAGAGAGCGAAGTACAGTGCCGCTGCCCACTTGCAATGCACCCCACGCAGAACAACGGGGGGGGCGAGAGGCAGATCTCACGCCAAGGCAGGCTTAGGGCATTGAGCCTGTCGCTCCATCTGGCAGCAAGCGGTCGAAGCGGGCTGTTGAGATCAAAAAGTGAAGATCTCGTTACAGAGTGGACACTGTAGGGTTGTAGGGTTCCAGTCTCGATGTACCTGAGCAGTACAAGCAACCAAGTACAAAGTTACAACTGGTCTCCTCCATGGAAGTATAACATCCACATAGATCGGTCGATTGGCATGGATCTTAGGGAGCGAGTCGACAACTGCTTTCGGTCGGTCAGTCCGACCATGGCTATTGGCCTGGGGGGGGAGGGATAATAGCGATTGTTCATAATGGGGATGCTAACGAGGGGGCACAAGCTGGAGGATACGCTGGAGGATACGCTGGAGGACACGCTGTCGTGAGAGTATCAGCAAGCCGGTAGTTGAAGAGAGTTTGTGGAGAGTCATACTGGAGTACAGTAGGTATCCTGGGGACAGGAGAATTCGGGGACTGTACTCCTCATTGTAGCACTGTGGAACTCTTCAGTAAGATGGCCACTTCCACTCCCTTCCCACTGAAGCATTCTCCTCCGCTGACAGAAATCTCTCGCTCTCACAGAAACTCACAGAGACTCACAGAGGTACTTCCGGTTCTCTCCACCCACACCAAGCACACGAGGTATCTCTCTGTCTCTTCTTTCGTTCTCTTCAACCACAACCACAACCACAACCACAACCAGAACCACAACAAGGGTCCAGGGGTCAAGGACTCGTCAAGGACCCCTCTTAGAGCTTCGAGTACTAGATGAGTATCCCCTCCCCTGCCTGGTCCAACGAAACCTCAACCATTGTGCTCTGTTGCTCAGGTATCTTTTTAGTACCTCACCAGTCTTTCTGAACCACCTCCTCTCGTCGAAAATATCCACTCAAGTCCCCATACTCGCCATAATCATCAAGCATCGCCCATCAATACTTCACTATTCTCCTCACTTCTCACTCCTCACCACCACTCCACACCCTAACACCCTAACACTTTAACACACAGGCCTAAGCCCCGAGCTAAGTCGGCCCCCTGTTATTTCGATCGGAAGAACGAGAGCAGATCAAATAGTATTATAAACACTACTTTCGTCTTTATATACACACAGACATTATCAATATATACCCACTCTCCCACGCATACACCACAGACCCTACCTGCAACCTCCTGCATCTTCTTCCGAATTACTCCTCCTGCATACTCTCTGGAGACCCGTACTTTCATTTTCATGCACCCCATCCCACGGCACTTACATATACATCGTCCACAGCATCACCGCCGCCATCGTCTCCATCATTGTCGTAAACCAGACCGCTCCCTGACACGCTCTGTCGGCAGCCAACGCTCGCAGAAAGGTGGCTGCAAGGCCCACCAGGACGAGTGTTCCCATCCAAGCCACACACTGTGTTGTGCTACAGCTCCAAGATCGGAACCCAAGCTAGCTCTTTTTGACACTCCGACTCGGCTTTCCCACTTCTATGCGCCCGGTATTCTGACTGCCCGGCTCGCAGTTTCTCACCTTCGCAGCTCCATATTTGATAGTCGAGGAAAGAACTTACAGCTACATCCGGCCAACTTCTCAGTTCCGTTGCTGCAATATCCTAGGGGGATTTGCCTGTTAAACCGGCCGGGAACCGACGCTCCGCCTCGTATCATGCATGCACAGAGCCACTGTTCCTGAACCTACCCACTTTGACCAGGAACCAGTCTAGAGAAGGCTGCGCGGTTTCACTGCTACCAGCAACAGGATCGCCCAGAACCCGCCTCGGGACTTATGATCTGGACATCGACAGACGAGGACGAGCAAGCAATGCACGGTATGATGGGTCACTATGGCATGGACGATGGCCCGGACCACCAGCAAAGCGGCGAGCAGCACGGCAACTACAGTAACGACGTCTGGGCCGGCATTCCCGCAAATAGCTACTCCTCCCCACAACAGACGTCGCCCATCTATGAATACCAGAACTACCAGCTCATGAACCACGGCCTACCGCTCAGTCTACCCGAGCAGCCCACCTTTGCGAGGATGCCCCCTCCATCGGCGCATCAGCAAACTCTCCTACCGCTTCTCCCCGCTCCGACTTGGATGAGTAACAACCCCATCATATCCAGTTTTCCCGCCACCATGCCCAGCATGTTGACAAACCCAGGCGGGCACCAGGAACGAATGGTCAGAATGGCGCCCAACTCTGCCCGGGTGAGGGCGTCGAAACCGTCGGCATTACCTGGCGGCAGGAAATGCCTGACAGATGAGGCAAAGCGAGAGATATGCCGAATCCACATGGACAATCCGGGTATGAAGCAGGCACAAATCGGGGGTGAGTTACGCTGTATTCTTATTGAATGATGGATGCTAACGTATACGTAGCTCGGTTCAATGTCGAGAGAAGGTATGCGCCTAGGCCCTTTGTTTCTCCCCAGTACATTTTCTAACCTCTGTAGCACTGTCTCCAAAGTCCTGCGCCAGAAGGAGAAGTTCCTGTCCCTCGAAGAGCCCAGTGTCTCGCCTGCCAAACTACCAAAAGGCAGAGTACAAGACATCGATCTCGCCCTCCACAGCTGGTGGCACAAAGAGTGGAAAAGGGGCATTTTGCGAAACCGTGAGGAGATTAGAGAGGAAGCAATAAAATTTTGCAGTATCCTTAATAACCAGGAGGGCCTTGAAAAGGCCCAAAACGACCAGTGGCTCGATGAGTTCGTAAGGAACCACAACGCCAATACGAAAAAGGAGAAACAACACAACGCCAGTACGAAAAAACAGAAGTACAGTGGCCGCATGAAACTCTCCCGTCGCTCATCAGAGACAAATATCTCTGACGTCGCCACCTGGGGCCAGGACTCCGCAGGTTCGTCCATTGCCAACACGCCGAGCGGCCACTCGCCTGGCTCCCCGTATGACTTCGCATCGTCACTGTCTGAAATCAAAGACGAAGACGATTACTTGCCCTTTGGCTCCAGTGGATACCGCCATTCAAACTCACGAAGCACTACATCTCTGTCCAGCGACTTCACTGACACCACTGTGGGATCCTCCTTCTCCGGCGGCCCATCTAGCCCCGGAACCCCCTTCCCCTACTCTCCGGAGACGACACAAGGTCCCTTCGCGCCGCCACACTATGTGCGGGCCATAGCACCCTCGTACCCACAGCGTCCGCGCTCGCAGACCTTCCCCATGCTAGCCATCGACCCAGACACAGCTACAACCGCCACCTTCCCCCACCACTCCACCTCGCCGCCCGCCCTCGACGCATCCTCCGACCCCATAGCCAGAACCCCATCAACGACCGCCAGTACTGCCTCGACCTCCCCAACCCCAGACGACGCGCGCATCGCTCTCGAGACCTTCCTCAACTACATGGAAGTCGCCGCACCACAGGGTCTCGTCGACGAAGCCGAGTACCAAACCGTCGTCAAGCTGACCGAGCGCATGCGCCAGCACAGTCTCGGGTCTATCAGGGGCATCGCCGAGGGCGACACCGGGTCCAGCAATATGGAGTGCAGCATTGTGTAGACGGCTCGTGCGGTTACGGTGCGGTGCACAGCGCACGGTGCCGGTGTTTGGGCCCGGAAATGCCCTGCGTATTACTGTACGGTGCTGTACCAGTACCGGTGCCCAGTACCCGCCACGGGTGCTGCCGCTGCCGCGCTCCCGAGCACAATGCACGCACGTTCCCGCCGCCCGCACCCCACGATAACTACACGACATCACCGCCACACCTCCTTGCTTCGACTGCTGCTGCTGCTGTATCGAGTTTCGCAATGCGTATTTTTGTTTCGTCATCTACGTATCTATTGTTTTTATTGTTTTTTGTTATTTCCTTTTTGCTCTCGCTGCCGCGATTACGTTTCTATTCGGTTGATATACCCCACATACCCCCCCCATAAAGACATTCCATCCGCGCAAGCGGGCTTCACTGTGATTAGCTTTTTTTGTTTCAGTTTTTGTTATTATTTCCTAGCAAAGTGTTTATTGTTTACTGCGTCGCCGAGTTCAAATATCACTATTTGCTTTTTGTGCCTGGCTTTCCTGCATTGTCTCGTTGTTTAACATTGTTTCTATGTTCGAGTATTTCCCTCCCGTTGTTGTTACTCCGTCTTTTCAGTTTACTGGGAATGGGATGGGAAATGGGGATGGGAATAGGGTCCAGGAATGGAGGGGGGGAGGTTCAACCCACCGAACGCTTTTTATAGCACGGATACCGGCGAAGAGGATACTAGGTTCAACTGGGGGTTGGAAAAAGGGGTTGGTTGTATGGGAGTGAAATCAGACTGGTTGGAGCGCCCACGCGCGTACATGGCAAGGAAGGGTAGGAAAGTAGTCGCAGCGAAAGGAAGGTTGGATATAGCAGGCTCGAACGAATGAACTATTTGGGCGGCCCAAAGTCTGGGAGGCCCCTTCTGAACATAAAAAGTCTTCGCTTGTAATGACTCGTTGCGTATGTGTGCTCTATATTATGTCGGGGTGGAGGAGATACACAAACTCCCCCCCAAAACCCCCTAGAAAAATCTATCTACACCGCTACCTCGACCACATCATCGCCCCCAACTATTCCTTTACCCCCAGCAAGCTCAGGCAGCAAACCCACCACACCAGACTCGAGAAGCGAATACACGAAACAGCGATTCATCCACGCATCCCCCCAAACCCCCAACATGCGCTCCACACCTTCAAACTCATCTTCCCTACCTCCCTTCACCTTCGCCTTCCCACTCCCAAAATACACTCCCCCCACCCACCTCGGCACCAGCCCAACCACCCCCTCCGCAGCTCTCCTCCGCATCCTCGCCGCCTCCTCCCCAACCGGCACCGGCGCCCCAGGCGGACTCGGCGCATTAAGCGGAAACAGCAAGCCGCGAAGCGCCCTCAGCGTCGGCGCGGCTGGGGGCAACAGACCGAGTAGGAAATGCGTAAGTAATCTGATTAATTCGCGTTAGCCTCGCCGCCTCCAAGCGACCTGTCACCTCGCGCGTAAGCATAAAAGAAAGGGGTGGGGTGTATAAGGCTGACTAGCTAAGGAGGTGGGGGGGAGTGAAACGAGAGAGGCAGCGCGAGGCGGAACGCAAGCGAGTCGCTTGAAGCGAGGTAACACAGTTATCTCCCCCCCCGGCGGATGCCTCGATCGGGTATCCCCGGCCTCCCGCCCAAGGCGAGCGGCCGTTCCCAAGCCTAAACCCGGGGGGAGGATAAGCCCAGTCTGGCCCAAACCAGGAGGGCACCCCGGGGTAATGTGGCACACCGGGCGCAGGCACAGGGCAAAAGGGCTCGCCGGCGCCGGGTCCCCGCGGTAGCACAACCGCTTCTGTCGTGCGTGCGACACCTGTTTTGTATCGGGTGGGCACAGCGTGGGACAGAGGCAGCGAGTGCGGAGGGTGTCTGACGCGGGGCCGGAAAGTGGGGGATTTGGTGCGGGTGTGAGGTGAGCCGCGATGATGGACGTGGGGGTGATGGGTAGTGCCGGTAGTGCGATCGCTTGATGACACGATGTTGGATGGGGGGAGGGGGAGATTGCGCGATGTGGTAATGTGAATTCGGGAGGCCGTGAGGCCGCCTTTCAGCTCACCGTCTCGCACGCCTCGTTCGCCGATCGGTGAGAACTGACGAACTGGCAGTGGAGTGGAGAGACGTGCGGGTACTGATGGGTGTAGGGATATAGGGGAGGGATGTAGGGATGTATGAAGGGATGTACCTCTGTACCCGTGTTGAGCATAGAGGTACATGGCTGCCCAATGAGGCACAAGGGCTTGGATGCATCTGCAATGCATCTGTATCGCGCACGGACAGCGCGTCGGGGTAAACTTGCTCTCTCCCCGGCCGCCGTGCATGGGTCTGTGCACTCGCTCAGTCTGGCATTGGTAGGAGCGCCGGCGCCTAATAGACTTTGGTGCTGTGCACACCTTGTACCTGCGAAGTACCACCGTCCTCGTACAGGTACAAAACCATCGATGTATAGCCAAAGTCCCATACGATGTGCGAAGTACGAAAGTACGAAGAAATAAAGCCAAAAAAGAGGGTAGAGCCGAAGAGGAAATGGTTGCGTGAGGCAAAACGAAAGAGGAGAGAGCTGATGGGATGGATAAAATAACGAGGAGCGAAGCCCGCTACAACGTCACATCATCATCTCCATCCAACTCCCTCTCCTTCCCCCTCTCGTTCATCTCCCTAAAGCCATCTTGCCATCTCCGCCAACGACATCGCAGAGACCAAAAACACGCATTCGTTCCCAACTAGGAAACAGCCTCCCATTCGCTCAAACACCACAAAAATATTGGCTTGGCAAAATTCATTTCGAATCGGAGGTAAGAAGATCAATTCTCCTTCGCTCGATTTCTCCGCGCCTTCCGCAGATTTGCATACGCACGATAAACGCACGGTCCGCTGCGGGATTGTGCGTTTGTGTGTGTCCAAACCAAGGATAAGAGCAAATGCAGAGTAATGCAGGACGATAACGGGACATGCGGCCTCGCCTGTGGCCTACAGCCGAATGCAGGGAAGGTCCGCTGCTCCACTGTTTTCTATGCGCAGGGGTACGAGCGATGTATTGGTTGCGGGAGGGTGTGTAGATATGTCCACTTTCGTCCACTTGAGACGCTAGGGGTTGAGTGGAAAAAAAGAAGGGAGCAGCAACGACAGGTGGAAAGACGACGGGGGAGAAGGTCAAGTGATTGAAACCGTATGCGGTCTAACGACGGGGATCGGGAATCGGATTGAAGGGCAAGGGGAGATTGGTCGGGGTGTTTGCGAGGGGTGTGGTAGGGATGGCTTGGATGAAGTGATTGAGATGAAGATGGTGGGATCGGGCTGAGTTGGGTAGGAATTCCTCAACGGCTGCGGGAGTGATGGTGGAAACGAAGGAAAAGGACAGAATGCAGGGACCAAACGGGTTCGTAGCGTGGACAGGATAGAACGAATGGAACGGGAGGCAGGATCGTACCGCGAACAGAATAGAACAGAAGAAAAACGTGGGCAGAATAGAACAGAACAACCACACATACCTGTCAACCACTCCATCCACCGCCCCCACCCTCCCAGGCCCATACAGCATCACCCATTGCCCCAGCGCGAGCGCTCCATACGCCCACGGCATGCGCTCCTCGAGTTCGATCTGTCTTGCCAGAAAACTCCACATCTTCATCCCAAGCACCGGCGTCGGCCCTGTTGCCGTCGTCGGCGACGTCGTCGATTTCGACAGCCGAACCCCACGACGCGGCAATGACGACGAAGTCGCGAACGCAATGACGAGAGCGCGCACAGCAGCGAAAGCAAGGAAAGCGAACTGAAGTACCATCCAAAATGTCGCCTGCCAGCCCCCGTTCCTCTTCGTCCCGTTGTCGCCCCTATCAACACTCTTCGCGCTCTTCCCCCGCGCCGCAACGCCCTCCACCACCTTCGCGATCCCCTCCCATATAACCCCCGGCTCGCATGCCCTCTCCACTGCCTTCTCAATCACGAGATCGGCGAGGATAGAGCCGACAAGGGCCATGAGCGCGGGGTTGTCGAGCTCAGTGGGCGGGAGGAGGGTTTGTAGCAAGCGCTGGGCAAGGAGCTCGCGGTAGGCAGCGTCGTTGGCGGATTGGAGTTCGATACTCGCAGGGTCGGTCGGGTCGGGGACGGGTGAAAGCGCGGGGTGAGGATGGAGGGAGTGGTATATCCGGCGGGGTGAGGCGGCATAAGGGGGTGGGAGGCGTGTTGTGTGGGCAGTGCGGTAGGCTGGTGGTTTTGTTAGCTGGTGTGTTCGTGAATGTTTTGACCCGTTCCCTTGTAGTCATTCATCGCTCTCCCCTATCCTCCGGCCACTCGCAAACAATAAAAATCAAACTCACCATCAACATGCCCCCTCCCTACCTCCCCCACAACTCCCCCAACCTCAACAACCACCCCTCCCCATCCCCCATTCTCTCTCCTCCTCTCCCCCAGCCTCCCCCACCCCTTCCTCACAACCCCTTCCACCAACTCTCCAATCTCCCCCACAAACTCGGGATCCCCTGTTATGTTTCCATACCACTTCACCACAAACTCCCGCATCACCACCGCCAGCAGGGCGTATATCTCAAAATCCACATCCGCATCACCTGTGAGAGGTTTAAGGAGGGACGAGAGGGGAGTGTCTTTTGACGCGGTGGGGTGGAGGGTGCGTCGGATGAGGGCGCTGGTTGCGGCGGGGGAGAGGGCGGCGCGGAGTTGCGCTTGTGTTGGTTGGGGTGCTCGGGGGGCAGGTGACGGAGTCGCTCTCGTGGGTTTTATGGAGGTGGTGGAGGATGGTGGAGGTTGAGCGGCAGTAGTGCGTGAGGGTGCCATGGTGGGTTGTGTGTGAGCTTATCTGTATATCTTGTCCTCCCTCCCTTGCGTCCCGCCGAGCGAGTTGAGCGAGGTATATGTTTCTCTCTTCTGTGCAATCCAGCTGCGTAGAGTCGTAAAGGGCTCGGGGTATATATGCGCTCGCTGTGTGCGTCGGCCCTATCGTCTCGTCTCGAAGCTTACGAGCTGTCCGGTGTTGTGTTGTCTCGTGCAGTATCGTATTCTTGCGCCTCGTCTTCGCGCTATGTCCTCTCCTCAAGTTCAAGCTCTAGTCCAGCTCCAGCTGCTTTCCGCGTTCCTTCCCTATGTCCCTCCTTGGTTCCTTCCCCCTTTCGTTCCCTCTTTCCGTCCCTTGGTCTTTCCGTCCTTAGCTCTTTCCTTCCCTGCGCGTCTCTCTTTCGGTCGCTCTTTCCCTATTATATTTCCCACTTGCTGCTTCCTCCTATATCGCACACTACAGCATCCAGTCGCCCCGTCGTATCCTGCGCGTATCGTGTCGTGGTCGTCGTCAAAATAAAAGGTTACCCTATCAATAAAGGTGAGGGTCGCCCAGCCCAAGCTAAGTGACGACACCCGCCGCCCCGCTGCCCCACTAGCGCATTGTGGGATACAGGTTGGTCCGAGCGCGCTGGGGACGACGCCTGGCTGGATATTCGTAGCTAAAGCCACGAATATAGTATAGTAACTACCAACTTTACTGTATAGATACGGCAATGGCATCACCACGCTCTCTTTTCTCGACCCCATTTGAGTAAGTAACGGCAGCTAACTATAATAGAATCCGCCACGCCTACATCCAAACAACTTCGGACTCAGCCGCCGCCACCAGTTCTGATGAGCGTGCAAGAACCCCACCGATGGTACCGTCCACAACTTTAGGAAGCATGGGCTGGTGGCGGCTGGTGATGAAGGACAGGGCAATGTGGGGTGCTTTCGCTGTGGTTGCCGCTGTCGTCGACGGAGCCGTCACCGCTCAATCCTGTCACCGTTTGCTATCTTACTACCAGGAGCGCAGCAGGCGGGTGAGTCCTAGAACTCCCCGCCAAACAACTGTTCCATTACCGTCGCCAGTTTATGGAGCTCCGACACAAGCTCCCCAGTCCTCCTGGGGTGTAGATTTGCTCGCTCATCTCTGAGGAAAAAGAGACTTCGGAGCGCTCGCATATATACAGTATCACCACCAAATCAACACTCCTCTTCGCCGCTCCCTCTTCCCATACTCCTCCATTCGTCTGCCCCCAGAACCGCCCATCATACTCCAACCCTTACCCTCAAACCCCTAGATCTCACACGATGACCTATTGCAATAGCGCAGTCAGCGCCAGCCAGGCGCGCAGACCCAGATCTGCGTCCCTTGCTCATCTATATCGACCATCCGAAGAATATAAAAGTGGATCCTGGTGACCAGAACTCATTTTTTTCGTTCAACTTACAACTAAGTCATGCTTATTCAACAATGTACCGCCGTCAATCATGTCCGAGGACCTCAAGTCCGCTAAGTTCGAAGGATGAGGGCCGCGGCGCCGATGCGTAGAGGGGGGGTAACAGGTTGTTGGGCGGACTGCTGTCATGGCGGACTGCTGTCACTTCTCACCCTGTCACCGCTCTTCCTGTCACCGTTCGCCTCTCTACCGTCGTCTCTCCTCCCCTCCCAAACCCAGTCCTTGTCCAACTCACCGCCCATTCACTCCCCTCCAACACTGCAGCACAGGCGCCGGCCGCGCCATTTTCGGTTGTGGTGGTATTCGTTTTGATGCCATACAACGGATATGATCGGAGAATATATAGTGTAGCGTTGTACGAGAACCAAGCATCCCTCCCTTCCTCTCTCCCTTTCCCCTCGCTCACCAGTGTGATGCTTCATACAGCAAAATATGTATATTCCATATCACACCCCCCGTCTCCCTCTCCGTCTCATATCAACTTCAGCCATAACCATTTAAAAACAAATCCCTGTGCATACCCCTTCCCATCCATCCCTCTCCCCCATTTCCTCGCTACAACAGCGCATAAACAAGCACACCCCTTACCTCTCCGCTAAACACATTCCCTTTCAAGACAACGCTCAGCTCAGCTATGCCATCAAACTCTTCTCTGCATGTTCCTCATTCAAGAGCAGGGGATGGTTGCCACTCCTGCATTGGTGTGGGTGATATAGATGGGGGTTGTGGCACAGGAGAGGAGCATAGCCGCTGTGAGGGTGAATGGGAGTTAAAGGGTAGGGATGGGACATACCTGACAAGGTTATCCTTACTAAAGTAAAAAAGGGTGCAACACTGCAGGAGATGCTCGTGAGCGCGGAGAGGATGCAAATAGTATCTGTGGCTTAGGGATTGACAGAAAAGCAGGAGGGGGTTGAGGCGGAGATAGAGTAAGAGTGCTGTCATCACTCACTGCCACCGCCAATGAACCCGTTATCGTTGACTGCTGTCACCGCCCTTACTCCACCGTCAACTCCCCTCCCCCCCAAATCCAGCCTCCTTCCAGACCAAACCCCCGCCTCAATTCAAGCCGCACAAGCATAATACGACACCCCGATTGTCCACACCGAAGGTTCGGCGGCATCTCTCTCTGTGGAGATCACGTAGCATGGAGTGGAGTCCGTGTGTAGGATATATAGTGTACGGGCACGAAAACCTTGTCTGGTCTCTGTCGCTCGGGTGATACTTCATTCATTGAAGAGACTCATATTCCATACATCTCCCATTCCCCACTGCCCGCTTTTCCTTTTCACTTTCTTCTTTTCCTTTTTACGTCTCTTTTTCTCATTTCTTTTTCTCATCTCCTCTTCCCATCCCCTTTTCTCATCTCCTTTTCCCGTCTCCTTTTCTCATCTCCTATCTGTGCATAGGATACCGAGAGACAATGGAAGCGGTGAACCGCCTCCATGTTACTATTGTCACCGCCCGCCATCGCCGTCTCAGGATTCTTGTCACCGTTAACTATCGTCGCCGTCACCTCCATCTACTTTCTCCTGAACCCAACCTGCTTCCAGCCCGCCACCTACTGCCCACTCCCCCAAGAAAACGTAACACAGGTGTTGTCCACACTAATTTTTTATTTTCAATCGATGGCTGTGCAACAGCAACGGTGCGGGGGTGGAGGGGACCCAGATATAGTGTAGTGAATACAGGAATGAGCACGATTATCCCACCTCGCTCGCTCGAGTGACACACTTATATGCACCAAGATAACTTGCCAAGAGACACACAACGCAAAAGAGCGAGTATATCACCACAACACCCCTACAAACCCACCCGGTAGATCAAACCGTATCTACGAAGAGAAATAAATAGATCGCTTGAGAGAAAGCTGATGAGAAAAATGACAAAGTACTCGAACCAAAATGAAGTGACAGAGATGTGCCTCCCATTCATTGGTGGGGATCGACTTTGAGAGGAAGTCTCGGCTTTGACCAAGAGATAAGTGTCGGCATCCACGGCGTTTTCTTCCTTATCAAGTCCTAGTTTAACGTCCGAATTCATAGAAGCCAAGATTGAGAACCTTGCAGCAGATATAGCCATGGGAAGCGGCCTCAGGGAAGCGGCCTCAGGGAAGCTTTCCGTGGTGCCAAGAAGAGGAGGGCTGTGACGGAGGATGACTTTGAGAGTTCTGTCACCGCTCCGCCGCTGTCACTACTACTACCGTCTAGGCTCTTTGTAACCGCCCACCCTCCCCCCGTCACATCTCCCGCTTTAAGCTCTTACAGGATCCTGCCAGGAGAGACGCGCTTTAGGACAGCCTTTGTTTGATTCCCAACTATTCGCAATCGTTATATGGAGGCAGGCTGTGTAAATCTCTCCTCTGCGCCGTAGCACAATTGTTGTCTCCTCTGCCATGTATTTGAAGCATATCCGCTTCGAATACACTTCACAACTCTCTGCACTTTCTCTCTGATCACAACCTCTGTATTAACGGATATCTACCGTCGTGGAGTTGCGAGGTTGTGAGAGTGAGAAGTTACGTATCCAATCAGTGGCAGCGTCCCCTTCCTCCTTCACTCAAACCCCCCCATCCTCCTCCTTCTCTTCCTATCTCCATCCACCACCCCCTACCAATCAAACTCGCCAAACCCTCCTTAATAAGGTCAACAAAACAACAATCACAACCCCATCGAAGCTCACCCCATTACAAAGCCGAGAGGCTATCCTAAAGGCTCCTCAGAATCGAGACATCGTCCAAACCAGGATCCCGTAAAGAGACGGCTTTCCTGAGACCCCCAAGGAGGAAGCTTCCGTCGATGTCCTGACGGGGGCGGGTCAAAGTAAGGAGGATGACTGCTGTCACCACCCACCCTCACCACCGCCGGGTAGATTCTCGTCACCGCCCACCGTCTCTCCTCCCCACCGCCTCCTCCATCCCTTTCTTCGAACCCCAAACTCAACCCAACCCCACCACCTCCCTCAAAACAAAAGAGCGCAGGACGCTACTCCAACTAGCCGCCGCAAATTTAGATTCCTTTTTTAGCTCTGTATTGGCGCGTGGTGTGTAGTAGTGCGTGAGTGTAGAATTATATACTCTCCCCACACAGCCATCCCACATCCCTCCTTTCCTCGGGGATACTCATGTCGAAATCTCATATCACCCCCTCTCAAACATCCCGGCGTCTCCTACCTATCAAACTAACCCACCCCCCCATCTCCGCTCGCCTCCCCCCCAATCCATCCCCATCCACCCCTCACACAAAATCCCCACAAACCAGCACACTAAAACGCCCCAAACCCCCCAGGCAAGGACATAACCCCTCGCCACAGTACAAATAGCAACCCCCAAGTCTCAATCACCCCATATACCAGGAGTGGATGAGCCAACAGGCCACCACAGCCAGCGGTGATTGAACCCGAAGACCATGATTATTGGAAACACAACCACAACAAACGGTTCCGGCATCTAGAGGTGCAATACCAAGACGTCTCAGTACTGCATAGATATAGCTACCGCATTACCGCCGTCGCGCCGAAGCCGTTGTCGTTGATTGCTGTCACCACTCACCATCACCGTCGTCTAGACTCTTGTCACCGCTGGCATCCGTTTATTTCAATAGCCAACTCGATCACTCCCCTCTTCAAAAGCATAACGAGCATAAGACCGCTACGACTCTGGCAGGCCATGGCAAGTATCTCGTGGCGCGGAGAGTGTGTGTGGGGTGGGGGGGTGGGGGGGTGGGGGGGTATATACTCCGTGCGAGTAGCGAGGAGGTAGGAGGAGCATCACACCTCCTTAGAGAAGGGGTAGTGATGCGTTGAAACTTCATACCCCCCTCCCCCAACCTCCGCCCATATAGTATCTATCAAGCCAACCCCAACCAGCCTCCACCATCTGTCTGTACGCCTCCCCTCCCACTCGATCCTCACCACATCTCACCACAAAACCACACGAAAACCCAGCTCCATGCACCCCCCCCCCAAAACAACCCCCATTCCCCTCCGCCCATCCACCACCATCTCCTATACAAACCCCCCACCGGGTGCACAGTTACGAAGGCTTTGAGGTTGTGTTTGTGTTTGGAAAGGGCTTGCATAGTAAGGACGGCATACCGATGGTCGGGCTGGTGGTGAAAATTATGCTGATTCAAGGGGGGCGTGGTGATTCGAGGGGCGTGGTGTGGACAAGGTGTGGTGCTGTCACCACCGGGTCTGTCACCGACAGTTTCCTGTCGTCGCCACAATCCTGCTGTTGTTCTACTGTCACCATCCGGTTTTCACCTCCCACTCCACACATAACCTCACAAATCCAACCCCCCCCCAACCCCCCGCCAGCCAGCCCCGCGCCAACTCGCACCTCCCACGCAGCACATCCACGACCATGACCACGACTAGGACTTGTTTTGTTATCCTTTCTACGAGCTTCTTTGATTGTTACGTGTCATATGGGGTATCTGTGCATTATTTATGGTCTTTTTTTTTTACGAGCTCGCTCGCTTACTCGCTTGCATGGTTAGGTTAAGTAATATACGGGTGTGTTGATTTAAGGGGTTTCTTATTCCATATACCTCTCCCCGTTCCCCGTTCCCCATTCCCCATTCCCCATTCCACCACCCTCCACGCCCACGCGCCAATTTCGACCGTGCAGCTGCTCGTGGTGTGTGTGGTGTGGCGTGGTACTTAACCCCCCCCCCGGAGCAGTGCGAACCACGCATCCAGGCGACGACAGTAACTTCAAGAGATTCATAGTTGTAGGAATCGTACCTGCTAAGGCAGTTCTCGGGGAACATACTTTGTTACAATGTCCCGAGGGAGGGCATTTTCTTTTTTTGTGCGGGGAAGCGGGGGGTGCTGTCACCGCTGCCTCTTTCTGTCACAGGTAGTTTGTTGTTGTCGATATGGTGTTGTCGGTATGGTGTTGTCGTTGTTGCTGGGCTCTCACCACCACCTTTGACCCCCCTTCTCACCACAACCACACACCCCACACCCCCGTGTACTCCCATCAACCTCTCGCCAAGCCCCACCTCCCACTCCCCACACAAGACCGCGTGGAATGTAAATGTTCTAATGAGAGTGCCTTATCTCCCTCTCTCTCTCTTCGCTCTACTGGTGTTCTTTTATAGTTTGATGGTTGAGCGTATCGGGCGGGCCGCCAGACCAAGCTGGGAGACTGCCCGCTTCTCTTCTCACATCCTCATTCAACTTCCTCCCTCAGTCACGCCCTCAACTCACCCAAGCATATAAAACACAGTCCGCGTACATTCAAGAAACTTCCTATTCCATACACCCCCTCCTCTCTATCTTCAAGCCATATAGCCACAAATACATATAATATACCCCTTATTCCCCCCGCTCCCCGCACAAGACCAGCTGTGCCCCCTCCCACCCCATCGCCCCCTTACATAATTAAAACATCCCCCCCATCCCCTCCTCCCCCTCCCCCCTCCCAGGAAACCCCCCCGCCCCAGCACTAACAGGCATCACCGGTCTATCCACCGTCAACCCTCCCTGTCCCCCCGCACCACCACCCGCAGCAGCGCGCACCCTCGCAGCAAGGTTCCCCCCCTCACTACTCGTCTTCCTCAACCGCTGCCTAGCTCTCGGTCCCACCGCCGCCGCCGCCTCGTCAGCTTCAAACACCGAATTACTCAGTACCTCCCCCCCCCCACCCGCACCACCACCACCTCCACCGCCGCCGGAACCAGTAGCACCATCACTCCCCTCAGCACTAACATCCCTCCTCTTCCAAAACATCCCCGTCCTAGTCCTGCGTCTAGGATCCATAGCAGGGACCTCCGGTTTCCCCCCTCCATCCCCCTCTCCCATACCCATCGCGCCGAACGTCGTAGCCACCGGAACCGATTTAACAGGGCTGGTGGGTAGTTCGACGGTCGAGACTTTGTTGGTGCTAGAGACGAAGACGGGGTCCGAGATATCGCGTTTGTTTACTGAGCGTTTCCTTCCCTTCCCACCCGCGCCTACGGAGGCAGATGCCGCAGCAGCACTAGCAGCAGCGATAGCAGCTGCAGCCGCAGCCGCCGACCCCAACCCAGCGGACGACGAAGGGGTAAGCGGCGTCGTTGGCCCAGAGCCACCTGACATATTGTTAGGCGTCGGTACAAGCGCAGGCGTGGAATTAACCGCAAACGGCACCACCGGGCTCGGTCTCGGGGAGTTATTCGAGTTCGACGCAGCGCTATACGCCGTCCCCAGGGAATCGAGATTCAACTGCATACCCGGAAACGGCTGTTGAGCTTGTGAGCGGCTCCCGCTCCTTGATCTTGGGCTTGGCGCACCACCAGCGGACCCAGAGAAGGGAATAGCAGGCGGTGGGAAGGTAGGTGAATTAATAGTCGCCAATCCCTCTGGCACCCCCCTGTGCTGCGGTCCCGGCCCCGGTCCAGCACCACCGCCGCCGCCGCCACGCGAGCCATACCCAGAAGCACTAGCATTACTCCCACTCCTCTCCCTAGTCCCCGGTCTAGACCCCCCACTCCCAGCGCCGCTCTCCACGCTGCCCGCGCGGGGGGCGCGATAAGAGACGGGCGGCGCGTCGCGGCTCGGCGAGCGCGTCCTCATAGCAGGGTGATGTCTATCATTCCCCCCTCCATTCCCTGCACGTGGCCCCCTCTGCTGCCCCTGCATCCCCTGTTGCTGTTGTGTTTGTGTTTGTGTTTGTGGATGTGGTTGACGTCCAGCAGCACCAAAATAATCATCCGAATCACTCCCCCCCGTCCCCGCCCGATGACGGTTCATAACCTGCCTCTCCCTCTCGCGCTGCGCATCCCGTCTCTTATCCCTAAAACTCTTCAGCCCCTGCGGTTGCGCCGCACCACCACCTCCTCCACCAGTTTGTCCAGCACCACCAGCACCAACCCCAGGAGGCCCACGCGGCGCGCTGCGCGGCGGCGGAGGGTTATCATAATTACTACTAGCATACCCCCCACCCCCCGCCGAATCGGAGTCGTAATGCGACCTCGGCGGCATCTGGTTCTGCGCATTCGGATGCGGATGATCATCATAATGCGTCCCCGGCGGCGTGATCCTCTCCCCCGCCCCCATCCCCAACATCTTCCTCGCCTTACTCTGCCCCCCCGGCCCCGCGGACGAATCCCGTGATCTCGGCACGAGGGACTCACGACTCGTCATCCCCTTCATGAAGTTAAGATGATTCGACCTCGGCGTCGGCCCAGCCCCCCCACTACCCGAAACTGTGCGTTGCGAGCTCAGCGGGGGTGTTTCCATGCCCCCGCGAACGGGGGATTGGGAACGACTATCCGATTCCGCGAAGCTGCGGAGGTTATCCTGGACGCGCTTGCGGCGCGCGGCGAGCTCGGAGGCGAAATCCTCGCGCTCGCGTTGCGATTCGGTGGAGGCGTCGCGGCTGTGGTGGTGATTTATCGCTTTCTCCCATGACGGGGTGTCTGACGGCGCTGGGGAGGCGGCGCGGGGTGTGGATTGTGATGGGGTAGCTGCTGGGCTGGAAGTCGCAGCGGCGGGTTGTTGGAAGGATGAGATGTTGGGGTGGGGAGTCCAATCATTATCTGTGGCGTTGGCGGCGGGTGTGTCGTCCCAGGGGTTACCGTTCATAGTATAATCCGCAGCCTGATACTGCGATCCCAGAACAGGAGATGGCGGGCCGCCGATGGAAGAGGTGTTACTCTCACTACGGAGATGTTGGCGGATGATACCGCTTAATCCACTCGCAGGCAGAGTCGGTGAGTCTAGCGGCGATGCAACCTTCGTCTTCTCGACCTTGACCTCCTCTAGTGCCTTCGAGGGGATCTTAGCCTGCTGCTGCGGAGGCGACCGTAGCGGCGCCTCAACCTTGGACATCCCCCTCTGCTCATCCAAATCCCTAAACTTCAACCTATCCTGTCTAAACGCCGGATGTTCCGTCTCCACCCTCCTCCCCCCCATCGTCGATAGCGGCGCAGGGGCAGGCGCGCGAGCCTCAAACTCATCATACGCCGCAGCCTGCTCCCACGCATTCGCACCCCCCGTCGCCGTCGCCTCACCACTCCCCCTCGGCGAGCTAGCCGCACTACTATCCCCCGGACTCGTTAGGAACGATCCCATCGCCGCCATCTGCGACTGCTGCTGCGGCTCTGGTGGCGGCTCTCTCTTCGGCGGGAACATGCGTTCACGCGGCAAGAACTCTCTCTGCGTGGACGATGACCGCGATCTATCAGATTGATACGTAGAATTCGACCCCGCGCGGTTGCGTGGCGCGGTGGTGTCCTGGCCTGTTGCTACGTTGGGGAGGAATGATTGAGGGGGTGCATGTTTGCGGAGTGGTGGGGTTTCGCGGCCTTGTTGCATTTGAAGCTGTCTTTGTGTGTATTTCCTCTCATCATATGGCTGTGCGGGCTTTGCGAACGCTCCTAGTGCTGTGGCCTTCCCCTTGTCGTTGGGTTGGATGGGGAGGGCCGACTTGTCGTCTGTTTCACTGACGGGCGAACTCAGGGGCGGCGTGGTGACGAACGGCTTCAGCGCATCCTTAGTACTCGGCTTAGTACCAAAGTCGAATCCTCCGTTATTCGGCGACGTAGGACTACTCAACGGAACCCTCTGCTGTCTCCCCGCATTCGAACTCGGCCCTTCAATCGGCGACGGGATCGGCGACCCCGCCGGCGACGGGCTCCTCGCCCCCAGATTCCTCCCCTGTCTCGACAGATTATCCAGCCTATTCGCCGCCGAGAACTGCTGCGTATGCAGATGCTGATCCAGCCCCGTCTCATACAGCCTCTTCGTCTTCGTGAACGAGCGTTCCGGCCCCGGCACCGCAGGCGTCGTAGGCGCACTACTCTGCCCCGTCACAGACGGCGTGCGCTGCGACGTAACCGACGTCGCCGCTGTCGACATCCGCGTCCCGTTCGGTCCGGACGAGGTGGTGGATGACGTCTCGCGGTTACGGTTATACTCCAGCGGCGGCGACTCGGAGCGATACGCCTCCTCATTACTGCGCCTCTCGTTCTCCCTCTCCCTCTCTTCCCTCTCGCGCTCCTTCAGCTTCTGGAACGCGGATTGGCTCACGTCGTCGCCGTAGAGGGCGCGTCCTCCGAGCCCGCTGGGCTCGCCGGTGCCGTTGAGGGATTTCATTGATGTTGATCCGACGGGGATCTTGTAGATCTTCTGTCGGCCGCCGAAGAGGTTGTTTCCCTCTGCTGGCTTGCCGCGAGACATGATACTCTCTTGTGCGTCTGTCTCGGAACTGCCCGCGGACGACTGGAAGGAATCCATCCTATCCAGCGCGAACGGGCGGCGCGTCGACTCTCTAATCGATCCCACCTCCGCAATATCACTGAGTCCCTGGGGCGTGAAGCCAAAATCGTTAAGCCGCGACTGTCTCTTAGGAAAGAGCACACTATCATCGCTCGCCTTCCCAATCTTGGACTTCGGGTCGTCCTGCTCGCGCAGCATGGAGAAGCGGGCTGAGAGACCCGTCATGAGGAGACTCGTCCTGAAGTCGTCGGAGGCGGGGAGGGCGTTAACGAGATCGAGCTCCATGCGCGGCGGCGGCTCATTCTTCTCTTTCTTCCTGCGGAATGTCATGGCTGGTTTCAGGGGTGTCAAGGTGGGCGCGGCGGAATCGTTGGAGGGGCGGGCGGGCGCCTCGTCGGCGGCCTTGGCCTTCTTCTTGGTGCGGAAGCGGTTCATGGTGAGTGTGTGGTTTGCAGGTTGTGGCCTGCGACTGGGGAGAGGGGTTAGTTATGGTGGTGGTGGTGGAAGCGGGAGTGGGTGGTTGCTTGCACTCACGCTTTAAATTATATTTCCTCAACTGAGCTTATCGTAGCTCTCAACGAAAGTAGATATCCCTACAGGCAATCCAGCCGTCTCACGCCCTCGTACGCGTAGCAGTGAGCGTAGAGCAGCAATGTATCCGCGTCGTCATGTAGATAGTCGAGTAGCGGTGCCAAGTGAGTGTATCCAGTCGTCGGGTCGTGTATTCTCGCAAGCAGCCGAACGTCGAGTTGCAACGTCGTTCGTAAATCAAGTTCGTCTCCGTTTGCACGCCTTAGCAAATGAATTGGAAATCGAGCAGTCGTCGAGGAAGAGAGTGTATGTGTATGGCGAATTCGCGTCTCCCGTTAAGGACAAACAGGGGCCGTGGGTGGGCTCTCTCGCTTTGGCGATGGAGGGTCTGAGTCTGCCGTCCGAGCTGCAGCGCTGTGCAGTGACGTGGAGTGGAGTTGAATTGCGAGACTCGGGAAGAGACAGTGTCTCTGTAGATGTCCAATTCCGGTCAGTCAACAGTCTACAACTGACTGCTGCGAGAGATAGCGATTTGTCGAAATGAAGGTCGGTTTTTGTTGGTCGAGGTCGGGTCGAGGTTGAGGTCGTTTGGTTTGTCGGGAGAATATTAATGTACTGACTGAGTGCACCACAGTAGTAGAGTAGATTAAAAAATACAGGCACACGCCAGACAAGACACACAAACGCGCACAGATACAAAATGGGAAAATGGGGATAGGCAGGCAAAAAAGTTAAGGTGTACTATAGTCTGCACCGGGTAGTGTAAGGAGTAACATGTACTTTCGACCTTCGACCCTGTTGGCGGAGATCCCTTCCCCAATCCAATGCTTGTCTAGGGGGCTGGCTGGCTTCAAGGAAGAGAGAGAGAGAGAGAGAGAGAGAGAGAGAGGGCGCGCGCGGGTGTGTTCAGGCAGGCAGGAGGAGGGAGGAGCGGGTGGTCAGTTCTGACAAGTCCCCCCCATCGTATGTATCCTACGTACCTAACTCTCTGTGCGTGATAACTGGTCAGTACTGGTAGTCTACTGGCAATTTACAGTCTTAGTACAGACAATCAAGCCCCCTCGCTCCATGACTTTTTTTTCCAATGGCACGATTAGACAGGGGGTGAAGACAGGCAGACAGGGCAAGAGGCAGGTACGGATGGGTGTGGGTGGTGGGATTGTGGGTGGTAGAGGAGAGTGGGGATAGGGATTGCCTGTAATTTCGCGATCGACGTGGTGGAGGAGAGTATTGGGGCGCTAGAAGAGGGTAGTGCGAGGTGTAATATGGAGAGGGTTGTACTCCTATGTAGTATGTTTGTCTGAATACTGTAGATGGGTGGATGTATGTACGTGCGACTGTAACATACATCCGGCATCTGCTGCCAATATTCCACAGCGTACACTACCTGATAATAATCCCAGTCCAGCGCAGCAGCAGGAGCAGGAGAGACAGCGCTGTACTACCGCGGGATGGTTGGCTGTCTCCGTACGCAGGGGAAGGGAGAAAGCACGCACGAACGAACGTATGATTCAGAGTCAGGTAAAGGAAAGGGGAAGAACGAACATAAGCATAGGACACAAGAAAGGAGTCCTCCCTCTAGCCCTCTCCGACGAAACAGGAATCTCGCGTTTCGCCCTCTGTGCCTACCGTGGCAGGGTGTGCCCATTATGCATATTGACAGTTTTGAGTGGTCGCTCTCCTACCACACCTGCGAGTAAGATAATATGCACGGTAGCAGATACCGGCGTGTGTGTGTTTGTGTGCGTGTGTCTCCTTCCTTGTATGTATGTAATGCACGCTTATGCAGGCTGTAAGGTACGAGACATACAGCACGCGTCGCGGTGGAGAGACAGATGAACAGATACCCGGCGCTCTCACCACTACTACCACTACCAAAAGTGTAGGATCTCACTCACAGATACAAGACACACCAAACATCATCATCAGACGCCGGATATGGATATCGCACCCCGAACATCCACACATCAGACATACATACATAACAGCGGACATCAATATCGGATATCGGACTTCCTCGCCTGTCTCCTCCGGGAGATTAACGGTGGTGGCTTGTTTACAGTCCACAGTCCACAGTCCACCCGCGTACTATCCTCTACTGTACTTGGAGTAGCACAGTAAAAGCGTTGAGATATCTCCGTTGATGTCTCAGATCACTCTTACCGCGGCCACCACCATCTACCCGAGGGAGCTCCCTTACTTCCTATCCGACTATCTATCTAGATATTGTGCACCCACCAACCTCTTCTACGTGTAACTCCATCTCCAACCATCAGCCATCTAATCAAACCATAATCCCCATCCCATCCCATCCATCCCATCCCATCCCCGATCTCACCACCCCTTCCACCTTCCCACACTTCCCACCCATCCCACCCCATCCCACCCCATCCATCCTCCGTCCCTGAATCTCGGGATAACAGGGGGAAGTGGGGTTTGTTACCGTAGTGTAGCTCTAACTTAGCTTACCACACCTACCACCCACCAATCACAACCTCACTGTCCCTTTTTCCCTCCCGGCCGGCTCGCCTAAGGAGTTTCCCACACACACCAGTGCCAAACTTCACTTTTACCGCTACTAGAGAATTGACGGTGATTATGTAAGCAGATAAATTGAGCAGTCACTCGCAGAGGGCGGATGTCTGGCGGATATGACAGTTTCTTCCTAGACACACAGATAGATGGAAACTACGAGAGGAAAAGCTAGTCATTACACCTGCAAAGAACAAAAGCAGGGGACCAGTATGACAGGACCACAGGGTGCCAACACGGCATGTGGGGAGCTGTGCTGAAGAAAAAAAACCCTGGAATATGACATTAAGCGTACAGAAAAAATGACAGAGAGAGATGGCGTGTTTCATACCTCAGCTTGGTCGGGTCTGTGTTGTTTGCATACATGGTGCGTGTACCCGCGGAAGACGGGGAGTTACACTGGGAAGGCTACCAAGATGATGGATCGGGAGGCGGGTAGGTACTGTTGGTAGGGTGGTTAGCCACGCACCGGCCGGTGGGTTGGGAGGTCCACATTCCGCTTCGCCCCGTCGGAAGGTGTGTGTACACGGTTGGGAGGGAGGTTATTTGTTGGGTGTAGAGGAGGGTGAGGAATGGGTTCATCTCCTCGTCTCGTGCACTACAGTGGTAGATGACGCTATCAAAACTATCAACCCCATACACTCCTCATTCCCCAAGCTCCAACCTCCAACTTCCACCCTCCACCCACCCTCCACCCACCCAACCAGTATCTCTCCTCCAGTTATCCCTGGACTTACCTTCACAAACACAAACGACGATCACAATCACCCCAATCCCCCACCCCAGAGCCTCACCGGTCTCGACCCTCCCGAGGGCACAGGTCTTAATAAGCAGGGGAGGTTTCAGATATAACCCCCCTTGGACGCCTTACCCGGGACCATCCACCCATCCACTTCATGTACTTCATGTACGCCTTATGAAAGTCGAGGCGAGGCGAGATCTTCACCCCCCAGTGGGAACGCCGCGCCATATCGATGGGGGTTTGGGGGGAGCGGATATTGGAGGTCCTTGATCATATATTGGTGGGTGGTGGTCTGTGGTAGTTAAATTCGTGCCCGAGAGCGGAATTGGGTGGGATGGGGGATGTGAGGCCTAATCCGGGGTTGCCGAGGCCGAGAGGTTTATGATTACTATCTGAGTCCGATCGTTTGTTTGGGGTAGATATTTTTCCACATTACTTCCACATTACCTCTATACAAATACTCTATGTATAAATAGCTCCTTCCTTCCTTCGCCGGCTATATATTTCCGAGGGAGCCCTGAGATAGATTACCCTACCTCCCCGATGGAGCCTCGTGCAGTTCATCTACACAGCCCGGGATAATAAGCAGTAAGCCGGACGGACCCCAACGAACGAAGCTGCTCGGTATATAGGCTCGGTATGGAGATGTATACCCGGCAGTCCGCTGTATGGTCGTATGTATGAGATGGGAGGGGTGTGAGATGACGTACGTAGTATGCGTTTAAATACTCTGGATGATGTGAGATGACAAAATTTGTATACGAGCGGCGCCCTGGGGTATATATATTTCTCTTTCTCTCGCGGTAGAACGTGATTAGTTTTCTAACCTATCCCATCCGTTGGGTGGTGAATAAGAAAGACGGCGGGAAAGAGAAGGGGAAGGTTGTGGAATAGTTGGGGTGTATTATATATTAATACCGATATAGCGAATATATTTCCAAATGGAAAAAATATATAAATAAGCGTTGTATTTATTATATTCCCCGCCGTATAAAATATATAACCCATCCCCCCAAAAAAGGGGAGTAAGTCCAAAAAATCAATGAAAGGAGAAAAAAACACCCGAACAAACCGTGATATAAAAAAACCCCTAGCCTTCTTATCCATATAAAGAAGGAACGAAATAAAATAAAATACAAAAATACAGCTACACACGAGCGTTATTTCCCTCCTTACTTGTTCGTTCCTTCCATCTTTTAACACGGCCCCGTTCCTTCCTCACTTAGTCGAGGTCGTTCCTTCCCTTTTTACGCAGTAGGCAGTCGTTCCTTCCTCACTTAGTCAGTCGTTCCTTCCCCCCTTTACGCAGTCGTTCCTTCCTCACTTGGTCAGTCAGTCATTCCTTCCCCCATTAAAATATTTTTAAGGGTCGTTCCTTCCCTCAATAGTTAGGCCGTTCCTTCCCTTTTTTACACAGTCGTTCCTTCCTGACTTAGTTGGTCGTTCCTTCTTCCCCCCCCCTCTCTCTAGAGAGCCGATCGCCCCTTCCGTTTTTGAATCGGTCGTTCTTTCCTTCCCTGTTAAAATTTATTTTAGGTCGTTCCATCTCTCTTTGGCTATTTAATAGGTCGTCGGTCGTTCATTTTGCCCCATTGGCATGTCTTCGTCTTCATATCTTAAACTACTACCCAGCAAAGCGTTGTTTTGTAGTATATATATTTATATTTTTTAAGAGGGGCCGGAATATATAATAAATATTCGATATAGAAATATAACCACTTACTTCCCCGCCACCCCTCATAGCCACCTAATTTACTAATATCAAGCCTACAACCGAAAAAGAAATACAAATATACGTAATCATTATATTTCTATACTCTAGCTAGTTCATGAGCTCTTTTCTTCAAGCTTGCCGGCGTGACACCCCCCCACCACCTCGATCATCACCTCCATTCACCCCTCAACTTCCATCTCATCCCCCCCTCCATCCTCCTTCTTTATCACCTCCCCCCCCATCCCCCTAACCTCCTCCACCCCCCCCTCTCCCTCCCCCCACACCTCCCCCTTAACCCTCAAAACCTTCAACTCTACCCCCCCCCTTCCGAGAACAACCACCCTCCCCCCCCCAACCCTCACCCTCTCCGCCCCCTCCCCGACTCTAAACCTCCTCCCATTCCCCAAGACACTAGTGAGTTTGGTTGCATAGGCAAGAGGTAGGAAAGGGAGGGCCATGATATACATACCCTCCCCGCCATCTACCCCATAGATGAGAACCAGCAGAATCTCCTCGTCTATAAACGCGATATCCCTTACTATCCCGCCGATTTCAACTTTCACGCTGGTGGTGGTGGTTGATGAAACCTCCGAGGTCTGGGGGAGTGGAATTCGCTGGATTGATACGGTGGGGGAGGCGGAGGCGGAGGTGGCGATGTACACTACCCCTCCCACCCCACCATCCCCATCAGCAGTAGTGCCAGAACACATACGCATATCCACCCTCCCCTCCTCTCCTAACACCTCTTTCGGCACATTAACCTCCACCGCAGTACCGAACTGTACATTCCGCTTCTCCGCATCCGCGATACCGGATGAGACGGCCTTGGCCTGGGTAGCGAGGTGTGCGGTTAAGGATGCGATGTTCGGTAACGCGGTGTGGAAGGGGTTTGATGCGTCGGGGGCGTTGAGGGCCGTTGCCATTATCGGGAACAGCGGTGTAGTAGACTCCAGCGCCGCGGTATGCGCCTCAACAGCATCAGCATCAATAGGCGTAAAAAACCGCGCCAGCGGCGAGGCCGTCAAGGATCCTTGGATATACTCCAGTATTTTAGCAGTCGGAACCGTCGCCGCTTCCTTGTCGTCATCAGAAGCTGCGCTCTCCCCCGCAGCCAACCGATCAATCTCCCCCCTAACCCACCCCCCAAACGCAGCCCATCCCTCCACCTCCCCCACCGTAACACTTAACACCCTCGTCGCCGCCAGATTCAGCGCCGCTACCGTATCAAGCAGTTCTTTTATCTGGGAGGGGGAGAAACCGAGGGGGGTGCGCGGGTGGTGGTAGCGTGCTAGGCCGTGGAGGCGGGAGAGGAGGAGGGAGGCGCGCTCGAGGGCGGGGAGGAGGTGGGTGTGTGTTAGTTTTTGGAGGGTGGAGAGGGAGGTTGTTAGGGTTTTGTCCCAGCGTTTGTGGCCCTGTAGAGTATTAGATTGGTACGAGAGGTGCGTTGATGCGTTGATTGGTAGGGGAAACTGGGGGGAAAGGAAGGGGGACATACACGTTCAGCTAGTTCGTCAACAAGCCATTCCTTAACTTCCGGGAGTGTATGCCCGGTAACAACTTGATGGTACAGAGCAGGCGCTATAGTCCAATCCCCATGCTCCGCAAGCGTCTCATCTATATTCCCCAAAAACCTCATCGGTAAATCCTGCGTAGCCTGGTACTCCGCCGTCATCAGCGTCTGCACCTGATATATATACCTCAACAAATTCTGCAACGCACTCGACCTCGACGCCAGCAGTGAGAGATCGCTCCTCTCGCTCGTCAAAAACCCGAGGTGCATCGGGACAAAGTAGAGGCCGCCAACTAAGGTGGATGTGGATTTCATGAGTAATCCATGGACAGGGTGGTGAGGGTGCGAGGTGTGTCGGATTAGCTGGTGTCGAGAGGTTTTGGAGGTCTTGAGGGGCGAGGGGAAGGTGCCGATGACGAAGGAGTCGAAGATGGTGAGGTGAATGTGGCCGGTTGAGGTGCCGACGACCATTATGGAGATGGAGTCGTTGTCTTTGGGGTCGAAGGGGCGGAAGAGGGCGTCGAGGGAGGCGCGGGAGCTGAAGATGTCTTCTCTGCGCGGTGTTAGTGAAGTCTCTCTCTCCTTAGGTTGGAGATTGGAAGGAGGGGGGGGGGCGTACGTAGTTCCCCCGCTGGGGAGGACGCTGAGTTTGGGTAGGCTCGATTCGATGTCTATGGCTGCTAGATCTCGGGGGAGGTCGAGAAGCTGTGCGCTCTTCCCTTTTAATCCTCCCCCAGTAGCATCTTTCCACAATGACCCGGTCTCGGCGAGGATATCTCCTAGAGACTTTGAAGCCGCCGAGTACGTCGTCCATGCCAAACACGTGACTTCTGTGTCTTCCTCCTCTGATACAGTGATCTGATGCACCGTCTTATTACTCTCCGCGCCTATCAACCGAACAGTCCCATCGCTCCAGGCAATGGCGATTAGTTGGCCTGTAGTCAAAAGTCAGCGATGCTGTGAAAGGTAGCTTGCACAGGACCATACCATTGGGCTTCCACACCAATTTCTGCAGCTCCAACACCACGCCCTTCACCTTCTGACTCGCGCTGAACACCCGCTGCCCGTTAAGCCGGTAGATGAGAACATTATGGTCTGCGCCGCCGACGGCCAATAATTCCATGGACGGGCTGTAGGCCAGTAGGTCGGGGTTGGCGGGGGAGTGCAGGGCCTTTTCGGCGATGACTCGCAGCTGGACTGGGTTCGCCATTATGGCGAGGTTGTGATTTTATGTAGTGGGATGGGATATGGGTATCATGCCAGCGCCTTTATTGAAGGGGATTTATAGCACATGTTTTCACTTGGTTGGGGTGGTATAATTCTAAGCCGGGCAGGCGCGTCATGTTCTGTTTATTCAGTTTGCTAAGCGAGTTCTTCGATTGGGGACGCTGTGAGGAAAGGAGGGGGACAATAAGGAGCAAATTGAAAAGTACGAATTGCTTCTACTGCTACGATATTCATTTAGAAACGGGGCTTATACGCGGTCAATTTTAGTCATAAAATTCACGGCCAACAGTTGCACCGACGCGTCGTGAACTCAACACATCATTCATAAATCGATAACGGGCTTCATCTATTTTTCTACGTGATATCGACATTGATTTCTAGCTTCAAAGAGCCTGCAGCCTTCGACGCCATGCTCCCTGATTAAGAGACGTTCGTAACGCTCAATACATGGTCAAATCATTCAATAACGTATGACTCTGTAATCGACTTGATCTCTTTCGAGAAAGTGACCTCCTCATCCATCTCGACCAGCGACACAGCAGTGACCTATGGGAATGGTAAGTAAATAAAGATAAAAAGATATGGGGGAGAAAGCTTACGTCAACATCGATATATGGTGTCGTCTTGGAGAACTTGATGTGCATGGGGAAAAACTCATTCTCGTCGTGAGCTTGGGCTTCGAATTCGAAAGAGCCGGTTGCGTTGTCATCGTCCACCATTCCAATGGTCCATTCTAAGCTATCACCGGATACTTCGTATGTGGCGTCAAAGCTGGCAACCACGGGCTCGCTGGTGGCAAAGGGGATAATGACGCTGACATCCTTTAATGCATCACCTCCGGTGAGTTCGTACTCCACGGTAACGGTGTAATTGCTATCCGAGCCCTTGTTAACCCACACGGTAAAGGTAATGGGGATGGCGCTGCTATCATCAGCCTTTGGTGTAGCTCTCCACCTCAGCACGCCGACAGAGTTATTAACAGGGAATCCCTTCGAAGCGTTGCTCATCTGGATAGCCTTTGAGCTGTTGAAAAGGGGTCGGTCCACATTTGGATGGGTCTTGAATTGAGCGCCGTGGCTTGCGTTTGCGGTCAAGTCGAGCTTCACCTTGGTGAAAGACTCGTCGGATATTCTTAGTTGAAGGTCACCCTTGACCTCTATCGAGGTTACGGAGCCTTCTCTCGTCAACTTGGCGTTGATGGTCTCGGCGATTGTGACGTGGATAGCGTCCCTGTCGAGGCCAGACTGCAAGCTGCTGGTGCGTGCGTGCCCAGCTGGTGCGGTTGGGGTCTGGACAGGAACCAGAGGCGAGGTGTCCTCAGCCTCGACTCCCATCTCACCACGGACGCGCTCAAACATATCTGTGGTCTTCGACTTCTTCCCCAACTGCATGCCCTTGCCCTTTGGTGCGGCAACCTTGTATGTTTTATTCTTCTCTGCCTCATAGGAATCGTAGGTTTCGGTAGTAGGCGTCCGCGCCGCTGGAGTGTATGTAGGGTAGTTGGGAGCCCGTGGTGGGGCGTTTCGGCCGGATCTCGCGACCTCCTTTCGTTGCATCTCCAATTGCTTCGCCTTCCTCTTGCGCTCCTCCGTGGCCTCGAGCTCCTTGTTGCGGGAGATGATCTCCTGGATGCGCTCCTCGTGACTCTCCATGTCCAAGAATGTCTTGATCTGGCTGATCGAGAGGTTCTCGCGGTATCCCAGTGTGACGATCTCGTCGAAAGCGCTCAACAGTTCGTAAGCGTTCCTCAAGATCTCACGCTCATCCAAGCTCCTGCATATGCTGGTAACAACTTGCGCGAAGAGATGGAGAGAGTCGATGTCCTGGAGGATGTTGGATTGGCGGTTGGTGATGAGCACCATGTAGAGCTCGTCGAGAGGCTGGTAAACGAAGCGCACATTGTCCTGCTCTACTGTCGTATGCTGGGTTCCTCTATCTGCCAGCTTTGGGAATCCTGCAAGTAGAGCTTCCACTCTTGAGCGCTGCATCTCACGGAACTGGCGTGAGACAATCGCCTTCCCCCCGCGGGTGCAGATTGACGCTGCGAGAACGACCTGCCATCGATAGTTAGAGGGTTTGATCCAAAGAAAACATATAGGCGGATACACTGACCATCTTGATTAGTCTGTAAACAAGGCTTATGAAAAGGCAGTTGTCCTGGTGTTTGTCATGTCCTAATTCACAGGAGCACCTCGCATTTGTGGACACGGTCGGTGGGAGCTCAGTTGCAGGGGGTTAATCCGACCCGCAACACGTGATTCTGAGGTGGCCTAAACACGTCCTAAGCTTTCAATTAACCACCTTCTGAGAGCTCCAGAACGCCACAAATTCACTCACGGAGACAACTTCTCTTATTCTCCATCTGGGAATATACACGTTTCTTTAATAATATTCCAGATTGATGGACAAGAATCTTCTTCTATTACACGAACACGAACACGGCCAACTACCGCCACCCTCCGAAGGTTCTTTGTTTTAGGATTATTATATCTCGAACTTCACCCTTCACCCTTCACCTCTTGCCACCATCAACCTACAAGGTGAACCCAGCAGCTTTTCTGGTCAAATCTTGGTGAATAGACCCCGAAGGATCTTACTCACAGTGTGCCTACGAGACCGGCCTACCAACATCATACCACCGGAGTTCCATCATTACCAATGAGCCGCATCCAAACCGAAAGCCTATTCACGCCTCTCAAGATAGCATAAGTATCTATAACAAGGATATACACAACTTTGCGGTGCCACCGTATTACGACACGTTCTGATATCGATAACCCTGCTGCCTCAGGCCCGGTGCGTTCAAAATGGTCGTCGACGAAATGGAGATCTCCTACGACGGGCACGATGTCGACGATGATATCGACATCAACATAGACATTGAGCCCGGCAATCACGACGAGGACTTCATCATCGAAGACGCCAGATCAGAAGCAGGCACCAACGATGACGTGATGCTTGATGAAGATAATGCATCGTATAACATGGAAGATGCTGATTATGTGCCCGAAGAAGAGTTCCAGGATGTCATTGACACCGAGACAATTGACGTTTCCGAACTGGAAATGCTGAGGCCCCACGACATTGAAGAACATACCTTTCCTTCCAACGCCGTCCCAAGCCCTCTCCAGAGTGAGGACCGTTACACAAACGATAAGCCTGCGGATGAGACGATAAGTTTCGCGCAGGCTGTCCAAGCTGAAAAACTCCAACCTGAAGAAGTTTCTAAAATAATTGAAGAAGTTGCAGCACAACCGACACCGTCTCCCACCATTCATAAGGAATCACCACCCCTATCAAATGAGAAACCACAGGAAGAGGAAAATATCAACCCACCAAGCCCACCCCAACCCCCGGAAGAACAAGAACAAGAACATAATGAAGCACTCGGTGTTGATGAGAATGAACAAAAGGCGAATATTGAACACAATTTGATATCTGAGGAGCGTAATATCACTGTGAGCTATCAAGGATCGGAATACGCGCTGGTGGCATCGTCTGAGTCCGATGATCCGGATTCCTACTTCTTAAAAGATTCATCTGTGTTGAAGGAGCCACTGTCTGCCCTTTTCGCGGTCCTGCGAGACATCCTCCATGATGAAATCCCTGCTGGTGATGAACTAGTGTTCACAATCGATGATTTGGGACTGGAAACCTGTGAAGTAAGTAACCCCTCCGGATATTTGCAGACCTGCACTAACCATTTCCAGACTTCTACTGCTAATACTGAAATATCTTTCTCCCAAATGGTTGATCTTCACACCACTCTTATTCGCAACGATGGCGCGGACACCTTGCCAACGCTTCTCGTAACTCTAGCAACTAAATCTGAGTTTGGTCGATTTTTTGCAAACCTTGTTGAAGATGCGCAGAAAGGTAAAGGACTGCGGGAGGTGGCTAACTCTTGGAACGAGGATAACGGCCTGGAAATTTGGGGGGAGTCAGAGGCATTCGATATTAATGGCATTGATGCCGACGGAAGTGAACACGTGGAAAATCTTGAATTGGGAGAAGATTGGACTGAAGTTGGTTCTGTCCAAGATATTTCTCCAGGATCCCCTGCCGCAGAGGCACTGACAGAAGAAAAACCTACAACTTCAGATGTAGCTGAACCTGACACAACCGAAGTACCTGTTGTGGCGGAGGAAAATGAGCCAAGTGAGCCAACGAACGAGAAGCATGATGCGGAATTGACCAAACCCGAAGCAAATGGGAACCATGAAGAAGAGGAAGAAGGTGGTGACCTTATTGACTACGACGACGAAGATTACGCGGAGGGCGGGAATGGAGTCGAAACTGTCCCCAAGCAGGACCAGACCGACTATGAACAACCTGGTATGTCCGAATTTATTCTACCTTCCCGCTTTCTGCTGTTCATCTTCTAACTGTGACTAGCCCCTACAGCGGAACATCAGGCAACCGATGAAACCCCCGATAAGAGCCGGCGTTCGAGTTCGCAGACAATTGACGGAGAAAAAGAGACTGATGTTACTGCACAGCCAAGTATAAATGCCCCTGGAGATGTAAATGGGGCTGTAGATTCCGCAAATGATGTTGCCTCTACTAATGAGAATATTGGCCAAGAAGCCGAAGTGGGTGAAGGTTTTGAAGCTGCTGCCGAAGAACATGAGCATCAAGCCGAAGCTGGCGAAGGCTTTGAAGCTGGTGTTGATGAGAGTGAGCATCAAGTTGAAATTGGTGAAGGCTTTGAAGCTGGCGCCGATGAGCACGAGCATCAATATGAAGTGGGCGAAAGTTTTGAAGCTGGCGCCGATGAGCATGAGCATCAAGATGAAGTGGGCGAAAATTTTGAAGCTGGCGCTGATGAACATGATCATCAAGACAATGGAGAATACGAGGGAGAAGTCCCATACGAAGACGAGTTGGATGCATCTTACTACGTCGAAAACGAAGATGGCCACGTCCAAGAGACAAATGGCGAAACAGAACATGGCGAAGAATCTGGTCATATTAACATTGATACCGAGGCGACAGCTTCTGACGCCCAGAATAATAAAACCGCGGAAAATGAAGGAGCTGAAATAAGTTACGAAGACGATGATGTTGATGGGTCGTTGTCTGCTCTCGTTGAGAACGACGAGACAGATGATAAACCTGCGGTAACAGACTCCAACCAGAACCACAAAGAGGAGACGGATGAGATCGATTATGAAGATGACGACGAGGTCAGCATGTTTGCAGGCTCAGGACCCACGACACCTGCGAAATCACTGGTACCAGGGAAGAGGTCACATGAGGAGGATGGGGAGGCTAATGGCATTGACGGTCAAGGTAGGATTTACAGTCCACTCCGAATAGAACAACCTGCTAACTGTAGAACAGAAGCAAAGCGTCCCCGTTCATGATCGGAGATGCTTGTTTATACGTCAATGATGTGCTTATGCATGACTATCAACGTCCTCATCCTCACTTGTTTGCCTTGGAAACTGGCCATTACATTTCTACGAAGAGGAGCTCGAGCACTCTCGAAGTGCATGTCAGTAACTGACATCACCATTTATGATCTGCTGCACTAGCACAGAACATCGACATATCAGACATCGACGAGGTTATGGATGGAAAATGCGAGTTGATCGCTAATTCGCATAGGTATGTTACTCATCACACTGACACTGCACCCCTTTACCCCCTGCTTTCCCATTAATCATTCAATACCCCTTCTTCGTTTGTATCAAAATCTTGTAATATCTATAAGGCCTCCACTTTTCGCCACTGCGGAAAGCTCTAAGCAAGTGCGAGAGCATTTTTTGGTCTTTCTGCGTTTTCTTGCTTCTTCAATCGCATTGCACGGCTTCAAAATGGGTTCTCGGATGGGCGGATGGAGTTGGGATGAGATGGAGCATACGGACTTCTTCTCTCGGAAATAAGATCGATCAGGAGAGAGAGATCCTGGCCACTTCCATATGTATCGTATTGGCGGGCCGTGGTGGAGTGGATCGCATGCGCGTCCTCGAGTGCTGGGGAAGAATTTGCCCTATCGGTATTGAAATGTGGGGACGATGGGAGGCTGTGTTTGGACTACATAGCTTAGCTTCACGTGAATTGCGATTCATACCACAATTACGGAATGTTAAACTCATACAGTGAAGGCGAGGCCATGAAGCTCAAATGGTATTCAATTGCTGCTGGAGACTGAATCATTTATAGCAGTGATGTCTACTGTAACAACCGTTAAAGCATACGTAATATACTGGTCCACGAACTTATTTATATAGATCTTCGTACGTACTGTAAATCAAACTGACGCTAATCGTACGAGTATAAATGAGCGTAAGGGGCTGGAGTGCAGGGGCCATGTTTCAACTCGCTTAACCGCGATGTTCCTGGTGTCCTTGTGAGAACGGCAAGAAGCCAGAATTCTGTCTGGACTGACCCCTCATACATAACTTCGACTTTCAACCAACTTTACCACGAGCAATACCGTCGCGGGAACAGCTTCGACGCCCAGCAATAATCCCACCCATCGCGGACCCGAAACCTGTTAATACCATCCCTGACGCGCAAGCTCCCGAGGCCCCTGCTCCGCGAGAAGGCCTCGACTGAATCGCACGGGGACAACAAACCCTCCGCATGGAGAGTCGCATACCGAACACCATCATCGACACGCTCTTGCGAGGCTTACCTTAACGTCGAGCTGTCTGCAGACGCTCCTGCTCGAACACTGGGCTCTATTGCTCCGTCCCCCGGCAACCGTTGAAGCAGCTTCCTAGGACTCGAGCGCAAGCTCAAAGACGTTACACACCCATCCCACGTGTCGCCGTAGCGACCTGCCTCCAAAATGATAGAGGACAAGTACGTCAATCGGATTCTGGGCACCAGCGTCTTGCGCTGGCGCGTTGTGGGGGAATTGGAGGCTGATTGTCATGGTGTAGATATATCGGATTGGCTTTGGCCGTCGCGTCCACGTTGATGATAGGTGAGCGATGCGTATACATCATGATGGCAACGTAGCTAATTGCGATTTCTTAGGCACGAGTTTTGTTATTACGAAAATGGTACGCCACACTCCCGACGAACTCGTTACCGAGGCAAAGGCCCATTACGTTCCGAATACTGACTATACCTAGGGTTTGATGCACGCAGAAGAGCATCTCGGGTTTGAAGGAGAAGGATTCACATACCTTAAGAGTCCAATATGGTGGGCTGGCATAATTACAAGTATGGTCTTTGCTCCGCCAAGTTTTTCCATTTCTAACGACGTGTCTAGTGATTCTTGGGGAAATCGCCAACTTTGCAGCATACGCATTCGCGCCAGCCATTTTAGTCACTCCATTAGGTGCATTGAGCGTGTTAATTGGCGCCGTTCTCGGGTCATATTTTCTTAAGGAAGAGCTAGGAACACTGGGAAAATTGGGTTGTGCGATATGTTTGATTGGATCAGTTATCATTGTGCTTCACGCTCCTCCGGATGCTGATATTGAGACTGTCGACGAGATTCTGCACTATGCCATTCAACCAGGTGAGTCTCCTTGGCCATCACCTGTTGCTTCATTCCTAACCCCTACACAGGATTCTTGCTTTACTGCCTGATCGTCGGTGTCTTCACCGCTGTCATGATCTACAAGGTTGCGCCAAGATATGGGCGCAAGAACCCACTGGTGTTTATCTCCATTTGCTCTACCGTCGGATCCATTTCGGTGATGTCGGTGAAGGCGTTCGGCATTGCATTGAAGTTGACTTTTGCGGGCAAAAATCAATTTTCGCACCCATCGACATATGTCTTCATGATTGTCACTGCAGTTTGCATTCTGACACAGATGAATTACTTCAACAAGGCTCTAAGCCAATTCCCAACCTCCATGTAAGACCAGAACCCAATGCCCCTATCCGACTACTTACTTACACGGTTTATAGTGTCAACCCAGTGTACTATGTTACATTCACCACGGCTACACTTTGTGCCTCTTTCATCCTATTTGGCGGCTTCAACACCACGAACGCGGTCAACACGATCTCTCTTCTCTGCGGCTTCCTTACCATCTTCACTGGTGTATACTTGCTGAATCTCTCAAGAGATGACCCCAATGGACACAGGATGCTGAGTGGGCAAGGAACCGATGGCATCGCAACAGACATGATCTCCAGCATTCAGACAAGGCGAAGCATGCAAGCGCGAAGGAGCGTTGGTGATCCTGCCAGACACAGCATTGGCAGCGGCTACGGTCGAAGTGACCGAGACGGGCTCATTCGCTCGTATGATGATGAGGAGAATGTGGGCCTGAACGACTTGACCGAGGAGAGCGAGAATGATGCCCCCCTACGACTCAATGGAAAATCCAAGGCGAAGGCCAATGGCAATTTCATCAAGCCGATCGATGTATCTCGAAATAGCTCACGCTCGTCGAGGGGTGGCTCGCGGTCGCCAATGCGCTCACCATTGCGCTCGCCGAGACTTTAAGGGAGGGAATTTATGACGCATATGTCCGGGTTCATATTGTATATGGTCTTTGGGTGGTGGAATCTGGAACGGCCTTGGTTACCGGGGACAGGGAATGTATTGGTAGTAGGGAGGATAAGCCTCCACGTGAGTATTTCCGTATATATATCGAGACGATGCATGAGGCTATGGCGTTAGGGGGTGCTACTGTTACTACACAGCTCGCATTTTGGGTTAAATGTACTTATACATCAGTTATCTGGCATAAGCGTACAATGATGATCAAATTTCTAAAATCTAGGCCCGGTGATAGCACTGCACTTAAGAGGCAAGACAAAAGGTTCTAGCTTGTGGAAAGTTCACATATTCATTGGCACGTCATAATCTTTTGTCTGTGAACCCGTTCAATTATTGTAACGGTACAAGCCTCCGGCAGGATATACCGTAAAGCTCGAATGCAAATGACCCACACGCCCGTCGATATCAGACACCAATGACTTATTGCTCCTCAGTGGCAGCAGCCTCACCCTCACCCTGCTCGGTAGCACGCTGAGCCTCAGCGGCGGCCTGAGCAGCCTGGGCCTTTGCACCGTAATCCTGGGACATTGGCTGGACGACTGGGTCCTCGTTCTTTGGCTCGATAATGGTGACGGAGTCGGGGAGGGACTTGGTTGGTCCGGACTTTCCTTCAGGGTCAGATCCACGCATGATCTTGACCTTGATACCGAGGACACCCTGGCGGAGGAGAACGTGGCGGGTAGCGGAGTCGATGAAGTCCTTGGCTGGCTGACCGGAGTGGATCATGAATCCGTCGGTGAACTTCATGGACTTGGCACGAGCGGCGCGCAGCTTACCGGAAACGACAACCTCGCAACCCTTGGCGCCAGACTCCATGATGAAGCGGAGGACACCATAGCAGGCACGACGGACGGCGAGACCGTTGAGGAGCTTGTAGCGGAGGGACTCGCACTGGGCGACGGCGGAGAGACCACGGTTCTGGACCTTGGCGGCGTAGAGGGAGACGGAGTTCTCTGGGAACTTGAAGCGCTTCTGGATCAGGGATGTGAGTTCGCGGATGCGACGTCCCTGCTCTCCGAGGACTTCTTGGGTGTGAGTTGCGCGGATGATGATGTCGGTGACGGTGGGGGTGACGCGGACTTCGACACCGGAGTATCCCTCCTCAGCAAGCTCGCGTTGGAAGAACTCGTTCAGCTCGGCGTAGAAGACACCATCTGCGATGAACTTCCTCCTCTTGGAGCTGTAGAAGAAATCTGTTAGCGATCATGATTCCATTGCGCACTTTCGACTTTTTATAATATTTTTTTCTCCAACTGGGTGACGGGGAATGCATACATAGCGGCACCTGGGACACCGGAAGCCATGATTGTGGTTTGTGAGGGTGAATTGAACCTGTGTGTGAGGTTCAAAACTTGCTGGTCGTCGATGGTCGTGGGGTGGAAATGGAGTCGGCGCGGCGATAGGAACACCTCGTTCAAGTTTCGCGATTGACCGGTTGGGACATTTAGGGCTACGCATCCCCTGTAACCCTTATTCTCTGCCGAGAATTCGCCGTGGGCGATAAGCGATAAGCCTCACGGTTGACCGAAAAACAAGCTAAGATAAGAATACACTAGCGCGGGCGAGCCTTGTGGTAACCTCGCCGGATACAAGGACGATGGCGGGCAGGAGCAATGGTCGCTGACTGAGGGGCATATCAAAATACAGCAATCCCACTCAAGCTCTACCTGCTCTCCCTTCTACATACTATTCTTTCGTTGGGCCCCAATCTCGAGGACTCTGTATCAATACTTTTTATTACTTTCGCTCTGTTAATACAAGCTTGCCAAGCAAGTGTTATGTCTTCTTGATTCCAAGGTGACGACAATCCTTCAGGCCCAACTGCGCAACAGTTATCAGATCCGGCCCCTATTCTCCGATCAACAATAGAAATCATTACTATCATGGAGAAAATTAGAATCCCCAAGGTTAGTATTCTGCTAGAGCCGTAATATGACTGTGAGACTAAATCCCGACTACAGGTTGAGGGGGTTCAGGCGCTCAGTAACGGCGGGCAGCAATTCAAAGGCACACTTCATTTGACGAACCACCACCTCATATACTCTTGCAAGCGGATAAATCTGAAAGAGGGGGACCCTCTGGCGCAAAAGACGAACGAGTTTTGGATTACATATCACATTATTTCACGCTGCACCTTCCGTCCAACCGCCCCCGGTTCCGCCATTCCCTCCAACATTCGCATACGGGGCCGAGACTTTAGTTCTATTACTTTCAACTTTGATGATCCCGCCCAGGCCAAAGACGTGTTTGAAAGCATCAAAGGTCTGACTTGTCGCCTAAAACGGATCAACAAACTCTATGCCTACCGTTATAAGGGCAACCCGAAAGAAGACCCGATAAAGGGGTGGGAGATATACGATGCGAAGGCAGAGTGGAAGAGACAAGGGATCAGCGAGAAAGGCATTGATCAGGGTTGGAGGATCTCGACCATAAATTCAGACTACGCGTTTTCACCGACATACCCGGCTTTACTTGTGGTGCCTACCAGCATATCAGACAATGTTCTCAACTACGCTGCGAAATTCCGATCGAAAGCACGCATACCAGCCTTAACATACCTGCACCCAGTCAATAACTGCTCCATTACACGAAGCGCACAACCAGGCGTTGGCATTCGCTCAGCCCGAAGCGTTCAAGATGAGAAACTTGTCGGCGCCTGTTTTTCAGCCTCTGATAACATTTCAGCTGGCTCGACGCCGGATAAACGGTCTAGCCCAACTGCGAGCCAACTCGACATTGTTGAAATAAGTCCTGAAGATGCCAACATGGCTGAGACAGATATAGAGAAGTTGGAAGACATAATGATTGCTACCGCGGACGACGACGGAGATCAGCCGCGTATTTACGGCGCGCAGCGCCGCAACCTTATTGTTGACGCACGTCCGACAGTGAATGCTTTAGCCCAGCATGCCGCAGGGTTTGGCTCTGAAAATATGGATAATTATAAGTTTGCGGCGAAGGCGTATCTTGGAATTGACAACATCCATGTTATGCGGAATTCGTTACGGAAGGTTGTGGAAGCTCTTAAAGATGGCGACCTGACACCGTTACCACCGAACCGCGATCTCCTTGCCAAGAGTAACTGGCTCAAGCACATTGCCAACATATTGGACGGCTCTGCACTCATTGCTAGACAGGTTGGCATCCACCACTCACATGTCTTGATCCACTGTTCCGATGGATGGGATAGAACCAGCCAACTTAGCGCCTTGTCACAAATAATGCTGGACCCATACTATCGCACTTTAGATGGTTTTATAGTATTGATAGAGAAGGACTGGCTGGCGTTTGGGCATATGTTTCAACATAGAAATGGATATCTCAACTCTGAGAAGTGGTTTACGACCGAATACGACGGTCTCGCAGGCTCTTCTGTCCAACCAGGACTGAATGATGCGCCACGGAATGAGACAATTGAGAATGCCCTGGCGAAAACCAAGAGATTTTTCACGAAGAGAACCCCCACCGATGAGGTTGATTCAGATGGCGAGCCAATATACGAAGAGACGCCTGGTTTGTTCCGTGCACCTGCGAAAGGTACGCCCGAGGAAGAGGAGGCAACTAAAGAGAACGAAACGAGTCCTGTATTCCACCAGTTCCTTGATGCAGTGTACCAACTTATAAGGCAACATCCGAAGCGTTTTGAGTTCAATCAGCACTTCCTGAGACGCCTACTCTACCATACATACTCTTGCCAGTACGGTACATTTCTGCACAACAATGAAAAGGCACGCCTGGACGCGCAAGTCTCCAAACTGACCAGGAGCGTATGGGACTACATCCTAGCGGACCGTGCCAAATTTTTAAATCCTGATTGGGATGGCGGCGAGATAGACGACCATGTTAGGGGTAAAGAGCGTTTATTGTTTCCTCGTCTTGAGGAGGTGAAATGGTGGTTCGAGCTTTTTGGCAAAACAGACGAAGAGATGAATGGGCCAAGCATCCCCCCTGTAGAGCAATTTCACCAGAAATCTGCATCTCGAGACGCCAGTACAGGAGTCTTGACCGAGGTTGAGACGGCAAATTCAGACGTGGTTAGTGGCGATGTAAAGCCGGACACTGCTGTTAATGCGAGTCCGAGGCAGCTCAATAGCGGCAACGCAGTTGGACTTTCTGGCCTTCGAAGCACGTTATCAAACCTAAGCATCGGGGGTATAGCGCAATCACAAGGTGGATTAGGATCGAGAGCCCCAGGTTCACGGAACCCAGAGGAATCGGAGGTTGAGATGCAATGAAATAACGGTATTGATGATTGGGCACATATGGAAACTGGGTTAGATGTAGATAGCCTGGACAGCGATGATGGAGTTACGTAGCGATTTGGGCTTTAAAACGCGTTGTAAGACGGCATATCAGTTAGTCAAAGCGTTGATCATGCACATTATCATAACTTCAGGTCTAGCTTGCTATGAGTGATACTACATGCGATGCTTTTGGAGCTTGAGAGCTCTGATCCATATATCTCCGTGTGCACATTATTTTCGTTTTGATCATAAGAACACCTCCAAGTT
The DNA here is from genome assembly GCA_001662605.1 of Pseudogymnoascus sp. 05NY08. NCBI lineage: Eukaryota > Fungi > Ascomycota > Leotiomycetes > Thelebolales > Thelebolaceae > Pseudogymnoascus > Pseudogymnoascus sp. 05NY08. The sequence goes on along the minus strand of KV458799.1, from coordinate 114,316 downwards.
GATCTCTAGCGTGCTGACCGGATATCTGTAAAATAGTTAGTAACATATTGGAACCTAGAGACGTCTGTAGAAACTTACCTCAGCTCGAATTTCTCAAGCACGGTAGGGTGCAGGATTCCGAACTCTCCAACCCTCGCCTCCTTTCCATCTATCCGGAGCCAGATGGCAGCCGCGTGGCCAGCGAAGAAGGTCTCCTCGTTGATCTCCTCAATCCAGTATCCGTTCTGCTTCGACGGGTTCTCGGAAACATTGTAGTCCAAGCTCTTGCTCGTCACATCCGCCGCGATCAGGAAATCCTGCTTCAGCATCAACAGAACGCGATCGAGCAGACCGTGAACCATCTCGAAGCCGCTGGTCTTTCCGTACCATGCAGCGGCAAAGTGACGCTCGTTGCGGGCCTTGCGCTCGAGAGTCTCGTCCTTGAAAGCTACGTCCGAGACCTCGAAGACCTTGATAGGGAGACTGTGCTTCTTGTTCTCGCGGATGGTCTTCAGGAGACCGGGGAGGAGCGAGGTGCGCACGATTTGGTACTCTGCGGTCTTGGGGTTGGCGAGCGTGATGGCTGTGTTGTTGTCCTTGCGGTTGAGCCAGCTGAAGTTCTCATCGCGTGCGCAAAGGATCAGAGGCATGACTTCGGTCCAGCCGGCCATGGCGGACTCAAGGCGGACAATATCGCCGAGCTTGTTGATGGGCAGGGGCTTGGCGATGGTGGCGGACTTGTTGGGGTTGCTCCTCGGGAGCCTGTTGAAGCCGTAGGCGACGGCAACATCTTCCATAATATCGCATTGGTGCAGGACGTCAGCACGGGTTTGCGGGATGGAGACATTGAGGATGTTCTTGTCGGTCGCCGAAGGAGTGGCCTTGTAGCACATCTTGGTGAGGAGCTCGCAGATGCGCTCAGGGGTTTCTGAGAGACCGCAGCAGTTGTTGATATAGTCGACCTCTGCTTCAAAGCGGCGGTAGGTAAGATCTGGGGTGATCCTGGTCTCGCCATTGTGCTCTGAAATAACCTTGACTGGCTCAATTGTGAAAGGCTCCGCACAGTACTGCGAGAACATGGAGACCACAATGTTGTTTACAATCTCAACCTTGGTCTTATCTGTTGCTGTGCACTCGATGAAGACATTCCTCGATTTAAGTGTGATTTTAGAGTGCTCTCCGTTGATGATGGGGGGTAACGAGCACACAGTCCTCTTCGAGTCGTAGACAACAGGGTATACTGGCTTGTCGCGGATAATATGGAGGAACTTGCCAAGGTGCTTGTCAGTCTCGTAGAACTGCATAAGCTCCTCGCCGTTCAACTTCTTGGTCTGGTTCAGAGGGATGAAGCTGATATCCTTTGGTGGGAGCGCCTCGTATGTGAAAGGTCCCTGGAGCGTATCGAGGTCGTGAGTGCCGATGGATGCCAGCGTCCGGTTACGGGCCAAGTTGGCATGCAGCTTATCTTGAAGCGCAATGAAAGAGTCGTAGCTTGCTTGTGTGAAGGTGACGTTGCGCAAGATGGCTGCTGACACGTATGGGCGGACTTCTGCGGTCTCCTTCGACACTGTGAGGGTTTGTAACTCTCCGCTCGCCGGGGTCACCAGCTTGTAGTTTGGCAATGGGAATTTCCCGAGGAAGATTTGGAGCATGAGGGCAATCCCCTCGAAACACAGCATATCATAGCGATTTGCGGGGATCTCGATTTTAAGTTGTGGTGCCTCCTCTTTGCCGTTAACGATCGGCCGTGGGCTATTCGAGGTATCCTCGTCGAGTTCGATTCCGAATTCAAAGCATAACTCTTCGAACTCATCGGTGGTGTATCTGCAAGAGTAGTTAGAAAAGCTTTTCTTGGATTATCCCACAAGGACCCCTCACTCTCGGCCAAGAGCCTTGAACAACTCCGCCTTGTCAACGCCGATGGTAGGCATTTTTGCAGAAAGTGATCAGCCTATATGTTCGAATGTAAAGCGGCAAGATCGAATTTATATCCAGGAGCGCACAGAATTGTTGGCGCACCTGTGGTTATCTCCGGCGCGTTCTGGCTCTTTTTATCATGCGCTGAGTCAATGTCGAACTCTGAACGTCGTCAAAATTAAGTGGTCCGTGCACACCAACTTCCACCTTTAATTCGCATGCTAAGACACAACAAGGTACACCGGATATTTGACTTCAATATACAGCCCAAGCATACCAACGAGAAACGACAACCCTGTGCATAGTCGAATATAACATCTCAACAATTGGGCGAAGCTGTACAGGTTCGTGTTGCCCTTCTGCCCGCCCAGAACCAGCTTTGTGTGTAGGGCTCGCTGGCCTGATATGGGGGCGGCTACAACCCCAACCCACCGTCATCATTACATTCCAAGACCCCGCCTCTATCTACACCGAACCTCATGGCCATATGACAATAGCCTGCACATAAACTGACGCGTGTAGACTCTTCCATTACAGTTCTCTTGTCCCATATAGCCACGAAGATAGCAACATTGTCTGCTATCACCCCACTTGCAGAGAGCAGCCGCCTCCGACACGCGATCAGGACCGACCCTCTCACCACCGCTCTCGAAGCCAAAGCGGATTTAATAGCTGCCTCGAGCTCAACTAGCGGTGTCTTCAACTTGGCACATTAGATCCTCAATAGCTTCTCAGCATGGCCGAAGGCATAGATAAGACGGAGGAGCTCTACCCAATAGCTGTGCTCATCGACGAGTTGAAGGTATGTTGATACAACGTCCTTATATGAGCCAGCAGAGCGAGAAGCTGGGCAAATGGCTAACACATATATATAGCACGACGACGTTTTGCTTCGATTGAATGCAATCCATAGACTGTCGACAATCGCTCTCGCGCTTGGCCCAGAACGCACAAGAGATGAGCTGATTCCCTTCTTAGATGGTACGTGTAGTATACGGTATGGTAACGTCGCGATATATGCTGATACTAGGTTACAGAGTCCGTAGAAGATGAGGATGAGGTTCTCACGGCGTTGAGCGCAGAGCTCGGGAACTTCGTGGAGTACGTTGGGGGTCCAGAGTGGGGTCATGTTCTACTTTCACCTCTCGAGAATCTCGCTGCGATCGAAGAGCCGCTTGTCCGTGACAAGGTGAGAAATCTTTCGCGACGCATTACAACTGTTGCTAAAATATGCGCGTAGGCAGTAGAGTCGTTGAATAAGATTTGCGAGGAGCTGTCACCAAACCAGGTCGAGGAGTACTTCATTCCACTTACGATCCGACTTTCCAAGGCCGATTGGTTCACATCAAAAATCTCCGCGACAGGTCTCTACAATGTTCCATACAAGAAGGCTTCGCCTCCGATGCAGGAGCAGCTGCGCCAACAGTTTGGACTTCTTGTGCACGACGAGACGCCAATGGTGAGGAGACAGTCATCAAACAACCTATCAAAGTTTGTCAAGGAGATGCCTGCAACGATAGTTGTCGAAGAAATGATACCCCTTTTCCAGCACCTTGCGAATGACGACCAGGACAGTGTTAGGTTATTGACGGTAGAGATTTTAATCGCAATTGCGGAAGTGGTGCCAAAAGAGCAGCAGTCGAGCCACGGAGTTCTCTTGACTTCTTTGAGGAGCCTCATCGAAGACAAGAGCTGGAGGGTGCGATATATGGTTGCAGATAGATTTGAGAAGGTATGATTTTGTCGCAATTAATTAGATGTAACCTTGGCGGTTTGCTAACCTCTCACAGATCGCAAAAGCAGTAGATGATGAGGTTGTTACAAGGGACCTTGTTCCAGCATTTGTTAAGTTGCTGAAGGATAGCGAGGCGGAGGTTAGAACTGCTATTGCAGGACAAATCCCCGGCTTCTGCCTTCTGTTAGACAGGGCCACCCTGCTTAACGATATTATGGCTACGATCGAGGACTTGGTCTCCGACAGCTCTCAGCACGTCCGTGCTGCTCTTGGCACGCAGATCAGCGGCCTTGCTCCAATTCTTGGCAAGCAAGAGACCATCGACCACCTTCTCCCCATGTTCCTCCAAATGCTCAAGGACGAATTCCCCGACGTCCGCCTCCACATCATCTCCAAGCTCGAACTTGTCAACCAGGTTATCGGCATCGACCTCCTCTCGCAATCCCTCCTACCAGCTATTGTACAGCTCGCTGAGGATAAGCAATGGCGCGTCAGACTAGCCATCATTGAGTATATCCCACTCCTTGCTAGCCAGCTGGGCGTGAAATTCTTCGATGAGCAACTCTCCTCGCTGTGCATGGCTTGGCTGGGTGACACCGTCTTCTCTATTCGTGAAGCCGCCACGCACAACCTCAAGAAGCTTACTGAGGTGTTTGGCGTTGAGTGGGCAAATGAGGCTATCATCCCTAAGGTTATGGCCATGGGAGCACACCCGAACTACCTTTACCGCATGACGACTTGCTTTGCTATCTCTGTAAGTTTCACAACACCTATCTAACTCTACATCAAGCTAACCATTATAATAGACCCTGTCATCCGTTGTCAGCTTGGACGTCATCTCCCAATCCATCCTCCCCATGATGGACAAGCTCGTCGAAGACGAGATCCCCAACATCCGCTTCAACGTCGCAAAGTCCTACGGCCAACTGATCGACGTCCTCAAGCGCCTCCCCAACGAAGGCACCATCTACTCCATCGAGAAGTCCGGCCTGTCCCCCACCCCGTCCCCCAAGGGCCTCGAGACCATCCAAGAGCGCATCCTCCCCAACCTCGAGAAGCTGCAGAAGGACGACGACGTCGACGTCCGCTACTTCGCCACGACGGCCGCGAGCGCCGTGTCCTCGGACGAGATGCAGATTACGCAATAGATGGGGGAAGGAAGGGGGTGGGCATAAATCTGGGAAAGCTGCTGCAGAGCGTTGTTATCGAGGTAGCGGTTTGCTGTAGGGAGAGAGGGGGAAGTCAAATAATGACAATTCGTGACAGTGATTTTTCTTTTGGAATGCTTGCATGACAAATTATGTGGACGGCATCTCTTGAGGGAGACAGACAGTTTTTGTTTCCTAGTTGATGACGCGTTCGCTGTTGTTTTTAGACCAGGAGCAGCAATACCAGAACCGTTCTTGTTGCTAGAACTGTAATGAGAGATGCTATAAAACCACTACTAATCCCTAATACTAGTATCACGTGAAATTAATGAGATGCTATAAAACCACTACTACTAACTCCCTAATATTGATATCACGTGACATGGGACCTTGATTGTCCGTACTTTTAGTAGAATTGGCGCCAATCTGAGCAAGAATAATCGCATCGAGCTTCTAGATGCATCACCACACAATTTTTGAATATCTTCAGCTTCATTTTCTGAATCCACCCTCTTGCGCTCTGTGTGATGTATGTACCCCCAAACCGAGCTATACAAAAGTAGTTAGACAACCCACATCTCACCGCCTGCCGTATTAATCAATTCTGCCTATCGATTTTCCCCCTCCATCTGATTAACTCCACCAAAAACCCTCAAGCCGCATTGTGCCCCTCACCGTAAACCGAAGCCCCATACCCATCTACGACCTCACCAGCCCCCAAAATGGCCGACCAGACGCCCGCTACCCCCGCGCCACTCGAGGCCTCTGAGCTAGGCACAAAAGAATAGTATGTTCTGCTCATCCCCGCCCCCCCCCCCAGTCTATCCTGCCCAACTTCTAACACCACCAAGCTGGGACGCACTCTACACCCGCGAATCCACAAACCACGCCGCCGACCCTACCGATGAAGGCACAATCTGGTTCGACGACTCCAGTGCCGAAGACAAACTCGTCACCCTCCTCCGCTCCTCTACCCTCGGTATCGACCCCTCTACAACCAGTTTTCTGGATCTGGGGACGGGGAATGGACATCTCCTGTTTCGCCTGCGTGACGAGGGGGTCAGGGCGGAAGATAGCGATGACGAAGAGGAGGAGGGAGGCGCGGAGGAAGGGGCGGAGGGGAAGTTGTTTAGGGGTCGCATGATGGGCACGGATTATAGCGGTACTTCCATCAGCTTCGCGCGCGCTGTGGCGGCGGAGAGGGGGTTAGTAGACGGGGCGGTGGAGTTCGTGGAATGGGACGTCCTTGCCTCGCCATCTGATGCGGTGCTCTCGGGCCCTAACGCGGATGGGTGGGATGTGGTTCTCGATAAGGGGACTTTCGACGCGGTTAGTCTTATGGGGGATGTGGAGGCGGGGAAGAGGTATGTGGAGAGGGTTAGGGAGGTGGTGAGGAGGGGGGGGTGGGCGGTGGTGACGAGTTGTAATTGGACGGAGGAGGAGGTGAGGGGGTGGTTTGAGGGGGGGGGGTTGGAGTGGGGGGGTAGAGTGGAGTATAGGAGGTTTAGGTTTGGGGGGGGGGAGGGGCAGAGTATTTGTACGTGTTATTTTAGGAGGGTGTGAGGTTGGGGGGGATGGGCGATAGGGGTGGTGGGCGTGATGGTTAGATGAAGGGGAGGGAATTACATATAGCTGGTATTTACAGCAACTAGGATGGAAATAAAAGGCACCTACCTAATCACTGAGTGCTTGTCGATAAGTCTCATCACTTTCAACCTCTCCTACGTATTCTCAGCTAGGGTAGGGGCATAACAAAAACCCACAAGCTATCAAGAGCTTCCGACGTGGACCAGAAGCCTCGAGTCATCGAATAATCAATCACTCGGAGCACTCCCCTATTATGATGGTTGCATTCTTATTCGAGGAATTGCAGGTATACGGAAAGCGGCGCATGGTGAAATTTATCGGGTTCTCTCGTTTGGTGGGTACGGCGCATGGTGATTTCTTTCGGATTCTTTCGTTTGGTGGGTTTAGAAAGCGTGTTTTTGCCGTCAGGAGTTGCTGTTTGAGAATTGCTGTTGTTGTCACAAATATTGCTGCTGTCGCGAGTTTGCTGCCGTCGCCGAGAATTGCTGTTGTCGGCGGCCTAAATCTTTCTACTTGGCCGCATCGCCGTCCTCGTCTTTGATCCGTCTTGGAAGCTTTCCGTGCTGGGTGTAACCCTAGAGAATCTATAGCGTTCCTCGGAAACTGCATAATATGCGAGGAACGATGGATATAACCTTCCGGCATCACGAATATAGATGTATGGTTGGTATATTCATCTTCATATTCATTATATCCTTACCATCTCATTTACGTTATGTTTTATATAACCCATACCATACCATATCCATACACCCATCCATAAATCCATCTACAACAACAGCCCATCCCAAAAACCCGCGCCAAAAATCAACCCTCCCAATGCAAACGAAACCCTTCTAAAAAAAAGCCAATCCCTCTCACCACCTACACCCCTCCCCCACCACCATACCCGCCATTACCTCCATTAACCCCACCCCAATCCTCCCCATACTCCCCGTCATACCCCATCCCACCCCCTCCCATCCCCCCGAAATTCCCCATCCCACCACCCATCCCCAACCCCACCATCCCAACCTGCTGCACCACCCCCTCCCCGGCAGTGCCCCCCATCCCATCCCCCCCAAACCCATTCATACCCATTCCCATGCCCATCCCGCCCATCCCGCCCTCCATCAGAAACCCCGGTAGCGGCCCAAAAATCTGACCTTCAAGATCCCCATACATCCCCGACGAGGGGTCGGAGAAGAGCCCGCTGTTGCCGGTCATAGAGGGGTCGAGGTACGTCGCCGTTGCTGGGACGTCCCCGCCGCCACCGGTGGTGGTATCATCCATCTCCGTCTCAGCGCCACTGCTGTCCATACCCCCTCCCTTGCCGGTGGTCGTGGAATAGGCATTCAACATCGGCTGCGCCGGGTACGCGAACGGATCACTACTAGGAAACATCACAGCCGAAAAATCCGGCAACTCCTCCCCCATCCCACCACCCGCCCCCAGCCCGCCATAATACTGCTGCCCCTGCTGTCCCAACCCCAACCCACCCATCCCCATCGACGCCATCGAAGCCGGCGTATCCGGCGTCGATGCCCCCGCCGACGTCCCCCCCGACGGCGTAGAAGCACGCATATCGAACGAAGCACGTAAATTCGGATCACTCGTCGATGGCGCAAATCGGCGATGCGGGTTCAGCGGGAACTGCGAAGGAGGGGTAGGAAACGTGCGCGCGCGTTGCGGGGCGGCAAGGTCGGGGGTGCTGGAGGTTGTGGCTGTTGATTTCGTGGATTTCGTGGTAGCGCTGCTGGTGCTGGGGGTGGCGAGGTGGTGGGAGGTTTGGGGGCGTTTGTTGGATTTTGTGTGGGCGGGGGGGTTGAGGTTGAGGCGGAGGCGGAGCTGTTCGAAGAGGACGGTGAGGGATTGGCTGCACCGGTCGGCGGCCATGCTGCGCCGCGCGAGCGCTTTGAGGGTGTCGCGGCCTACGCTGGCGTTCTCCATTATCTCTTCTGCGCCGGGCTTCCCGGGGTTCTCGAGCACGAAGAAGGCGAGAGAGAGGATGGCGAAGAAGGTGGTGTACATGGTGAACCAGTAGGCGCCGATTAGGAAGCCGCGCCGTTGCATCTCGGCCGTGATGTGGACGATGTTGCGCGAGACGCTGACGCAGGCCGCGGCGCAGGCGTAGCTGCGCTCATCGACTGGCTTGCTGCCGCGCGCGGGGGGGCGGGAGGATACGTAGTGGAGGAAGGGGCGGTAGAGCATCATTTGTACGTGGGCGTAGGCCATGCGGAGGAGTTGTTGGACGCTGGATGATGTTAGCTTGGAAGCTAGTAAATGGGTGGAGGGTATACATACCGAACTACATCCTCGGGAGCGTCGCCTCCTGGTCGGAGGCCCATGGGGAGTTTCTCCAGCCAGGCCTGGAGGTCATATTCGATAGCCTGGATCTTGGCGTGGCTGACGACGTAGGTTGGGCGCTCGGAGCCTGGCATGCACTGCTCAGCCGATTTGAGCGGGTAGACGTCGCGGATGACCTTTGCGAGGATGAACATGAGTTTCGTATGTGCGTTGCTGGCTGCGAAGATCGACAGCTTTCCCGGTGGCATAGGTAAGATGGAGTCGCGGGTGATATACTCGTCGTCGACCTCGACGGGCAGCTCTTGGTCGACATCCTCATCGTTGAGCATCTTGGGGAAGCCGAGCAGCGCGGACACATACGTGTCCATCTTGCGGATAATCCAGAAGGCGCGACGGCGCGTCTCGCGCTCAATCGGGTTGAAGCTGTAGGTGAGGTTGCGGTGCAGGCCCATGCGCAGCGCTGACCGCAATGCAATCCCGATATAGGAGTAGCACGTGCTCAGGTTGGCGGAGGACTGGAGGAAGAGGATCATGAAGAGGACGGCTTGTAGTGAAGGCATGTCGCGACAGTCGGTGATTTCCATCATCTGGCGGGCGGCGGTGAAATATTTCAATCTACTGAGTGTTAGTGATATGTATGTCAGTAGTAGTAGTGTAGGCCGGCTCACCCTTGATCAATGCCCTCCTTATACGACACATCTTGCCCCTTATGCGCGCCCGGGTGATCCATAAACATGCTTCCCAGCGCCAAAATCGAATACAGCAACGGGAGGAACCTGTTCTCCTCATCCCCAAAATTCTCCGGCGGCGTATCGTAAATACGATCAAACATCTCATAAAACGACGGCGTATGCAAGATCCTTAGCAGCGCACACGCGCAATCCAGCGCATTCGAGCACAGATTCAGCGCCACCTCCCTATCCGGCAGATCGAGGGTATTCGGCAACCCCCCCTCAAACGGCGACTCAGCTGTCGACCTCGGCGACTCGAGCTGCGTAAATGCCGGCTGTCTCGGCGGCAGCCGGGGCAGAAACGGCGCCTTCGTATCATTCCCCAGCAGCCCATCGAACTGCTCGCGCATCTGCTGGAGGAACACCGCTCCCGACGACCCGCCGTGGAAATCCCAGTGTCCGCGCTCATCCAGCTCCAGCTGCCCCGTCGTCTCGATCATCGAGCTCAGCTGCGCGTCATCCCCCTCTTCGCCGCCTGGCTCGCTCGTCCCGGGTCGTGAAGACTCGGACATCGCTCTCTCGGCTCCGAGGTGCGCTTGGCCTGCTGTTCCTGCGCCCTTGCGCGCCGCCGAGACCGCGGCCTCGAAGTTCGGGTCGCTAAGATCGATGTTCGGGACGAAAGAGCGCAGGAGTACTTCTGCGCGCTGGAGCCGCGTCTCTAGCGCTTCTATGTATTGTGGTGCCGGGTTACGGCGGCGGTTCGACGGCTGGTCGAATGTGCATTCTGCGGGATGTTAGCTTAGCTCGCGTGTCTCCTTTCTTTCTTCTCTGCCTCCTCCTCCCTGGCTTCCTGGACTACTCACCATAGCTATAAACCGTGCAGTGCGTGCACGGCTGTTTGCCATCACATTTTATCTTCTTCCGTCTGCACTCGTCGCAGGCGCGTGTGACGCGGCGGCGCTTCTGGAGCGGCGCGGTGGTGCGGGGCAGGGCGGTGGAGTCGGGCGAGGTCTGGTCGTGCAGAGGGTGCCATTGGGGCGTCGCCGCGGCGTGGTGGTCGTCGTCGTAGTGGTCCGGGGTGGCGGCGCCGGAGCCGCCTCGAGAGGACGTCGCGGCCGTGCTGGAGGGGTCGGGGTTGGGCATTGTGGTGTCGCGTGGGGGAGGATCTGCTGTGGCGACGGGCGGTGATAGTCACATCGCTCTGCGGAGCAGGGTGAGGGTGTGGGTGGTGGTGGCGGCGGTGGAATTATATTATGGTGGTGGTGGTGGTGATGGGTTGGAGGAGGGTGATGTCACCGATATTTCGCCGGTGAGGAGGGGTGGTGGCTGTCAAAGGCAATGGCAGGACAACGAGGGTCGTCGGCGGTGATTATGGAGGAGGATAGGTGAAAAGGGATTGAGGATTAGAGTAGAGGAGAGCCACCGAGTAGCGGAGTGAGTAAGCTGGGTGAGGGAAGGAGGAAGTGCGGAGTGCAGGATTGTGTTAGGTAAGGCGGGCGGCGGGAGGGGAGGTGCATCAGGGTTAAGGGTCAAAAAAAGTTGACTTAATGGATAAGAGTGGTAAGGCTTTCTCCAAAAAGATTAACGTTACTCGAGGATAATATAGAATAGAAGAATACAGTGGGGAAGGGGGAGGGAAGGGGGGGGGGAGAAGAAGATTGTTTGGGTAGACAGGGAGTCATAGTATAGTATTGGAAGAAAGAGTAGGGTTTAGTTCAGGGTGTATAAAGTAGTAAAAGTAGTAGTATAGTATTTGAGGGTCTGTATAGATTAGAGTCATAATACATACATATACTATAGGACAACCACACCTACAACTCCTACTAAACTACTACTACAACTACAGTTACAATTAGCATCAGCCTCATAGGTCTATTATAGACACTCTTCTAATCATTTAATATACTATAACCATGACAATCAATGATAATCCCACCCATCTCCATCCCACATCCAATCCATCCCACATCCAATCCATCCCATCCTTTCCCTATCCCCTCATGACATATCCCTCATACGTTGCCCTGCACTGACATTACATTACCTCCTCCACCCCCCCCTTGGTGTATACCCCCCAGCATCCCAACATCCCCTCTGTCGCTCAATTCCGTTCTTTCGCCTGATCTAGCCTAGTCCGTACCTAGCACTACTACTAGATCACTACTAGAACCACCACAAATATGCACAGCTGCACAGTTAAATCCGCGCCAATCCCGCCCCGCCGCGCCAAGCCAGACAGGCCAGTAGGAGTGGGGAGGAAGGAGTAATACTTTGTAAAAAGTACTGCCAGTAGGAGTGGGGAGGAAGGAGTAATACTTTGTAAAAAGTACTGCCAGTAAAGTGGGAACGGATTATTCATCAAGATGGGAAGAAGTCAAGAGGTCAAGAGGTCAAGAAGGGCTGGGTTTATTTAAAGGGTCTGGATGTTCTCTTGAGCTATTTGATGCTCGTCATATGACCGATCGCTGTCGTTTCTAAGATACAGTATCTCTACCTTCCCAATCCGCCTTGATGCACGCACGCCCTTCACACATCACATCTAGCCCAGCCCAGCCATCCACCTTCACCTCCACCTCCACCTCCCGGGACTCCCCCGTCCGTTCCCTTCTTCCTCACGGCACTTCCCACCACCACCGCCATCACATCCCTCCTCCCCTCCTCCATCCCTCCTCCTCCTCCCCCAATCCAGCATCCCGAACCCCCCATCACCCCCATCCCATCATCCCACCAAAACCCACCGGAAACTCCGTGGCGCCTCACCCATAACACTTCAACCACACCGCGCACCCCCCCAGCCCACGCGCCGCCACAAACGCGTCATAGGCGGTCCGAGCTCGCATGCGCACTACGCCGCTACCTGCTCCGAGCGGCCTTCGGAGTTTGGCCGACGCACTCCGCTGTCTGCAAGATGGCACATGCCGCCCCCCTTTCTCCCCGTCCGTCGTATGCTTCTACGATACGATGGGATAGGATGGGATGGGTGGCGAAGAAGAGGAGGAGCCCCATTAGGGAGGTAGGGTTTAGTAAATGCTTTACCTGACCTAGTCGTGGGCTAGTCGGGGCTGAAAGATTAGTATCCCGCCGTCCATCGTGCCTCGCTATCCAAGACGGTGGCGCCGAGGATGTAGGTGGGGGGATGGGTAGGATGACTGGGTGGGTGGGTGATTACTACACACCTCTACCTCTACACACCCATCATCACACATCTTCACCACACCCAAGGTCCTCCTCCACACCACACAAGAGATAGGAACAGGTAACACACCCACACCCACCCACCCAGCCTCGTCTCGCCTCGACCTTCTCCAACGAGGCTGCTGCATAAACCTGCTCGCTCCGGGTATGCTATGCAGCAGTCACAGGACCGCATTCAGCCCCAGAGGCTCCGGGATCGGAGACGAGGCTGTGGAAGCGGCTCGGGGAGGGAGGGATGTGGATGGAGGGGGTGTATTTGGGAGGGAGGGGGTGTGAGGGGGTTGGATTGGATTGGATTACATAAGTTGGTTTGATTATGGTTTGGTCTAGTCTATGCTTTTGGTATATAGATATTACACTCCTCCACGACTTCATAGCACTCTCCAACGCTGTGGAACGCGGGATTCACCCCCCCCAGCTGCCTGCTTCGAAGACAGGCTCTCTAACACACGACCTCCCTCTTCACCCTCTTCTTACTACCCCTTGCCTCACGACCTCCCATCCTCTCGCTTTCGCTTCTTCTCAGTTAACAGCCCCATTAATAGGCGCCCTAACACTCTCCCCCTCCTTCAACGCACACTCCTTCCCCCTCCCTCCCTCAGCACAAGGCAAAGTAATATTAACCGTAGCAAACAACCCCACCACATCCCACGGCGGCGGGTAGTTCCTGTACACCCAATTAGCCCTCATCCCTCATCCCCCACTCTTCAATCCCAACTTCCTAACATATAACATAGAAAGGGCACATACACAGGATCACTATACGCATGAGCCAACTGCAGCGAGAATTCGCCTAGGCTGGTATAGCTGTCGACGAACCAACGGTAGCTCTCTTTGACGCCGGGGTTGGCTTTGCAGGGGATGTAGGAGCTGGGAAGGGTGGTAGTGTTGGAGGTCTCGTGCCAGGTTGTGGAGCAGGTGGTTGTGGTGTTGAAGTTTCCGTCCGCGACGTGGACTATTTTCCATCAGTTATTACTCTCTCATCCAGACCAAGTTAAGTATAATAGGGGGTGTGTGTAATTGGGTCACAGGAAAAGCGAATTGGCGGTGCAATCGGTGATGGGACGCTGGATTGGGTGGATTGGGAGAGATGGAAGAGAGGGGGACGCACAAGAGAGCTGACGGTTATCATCCGTCCCATTCGACGTCGCGAGGGTGTTGGCGCGGATCTCGGTCAGGATCATATCCTTGAACCCGCCGCTCTGCTGGACCGCCACGGCGTTGACGCGAGGCGCCCATGTCGGCGGCACAGCGGGCACGGCGGCTGCGAGAGGTGCGAGGGCCGCGGCGGCGACGGCGAGGGTGGTGGGGAAGTGCATTGTTTTTGTTGTTTTTGGAGGGTATGTTTTGGTTACTCGCGGCGTCGTCGATTTCAATAGATGGGGTGGTGGGATTGATTAATAATATCGAACTACCCGTGTCGATATATACGCATGTATAGAAGGCAAGAAGGAAGACAGAACAAATAGAAGAGACAAGACAAGTTTACTTATACCAACCACACCGTTAATCTACGCGGTTGCACATCTCTCTCGCCCTCCCTTGCTCAGGGCACCAGTTACAGCGGAACGTGACGGCATCGGCGATCGTCGCGTTGTCCATCTTTGCGCTTTGGAGACAGTGTCTGTAAGGGACCCGCGCTCGCCAAGAGTATACATATAGGGGGGGAGTGTTGTACCCGTCTTGGGACGAGAACAAGTGAGGGCTTAGGAGGGCGGTTTTATTGTTTCGTGATGAGGGTTTGGGGAACCTGAGGATAAGAACACGAGATGTGTGGTGGTACGGTGCCTGGATATATTTGGAGGACAGACACGGACGGCATGGAAGTGGAAGCGTGGGACGGACGGGTGGGAGATGGATGTGTGTGCGTCATTGTGGAGGTGGAGAGGCGGGAGATGGGGATGTGCATACTATTGAGTACGGACGGCGGATGGGATGGGAGATGGCCAGGGGTTATGCACGTTTATGTGTTTATGCTGTACGAAATGCAAATGTTAGGGCTACGGTGGTCGGTTTAGACTTTAGTTGTGCGGACCGAGGTGTTTGTTATTGTTTGTTCGTTTTGCTCGGATTGTTAGTATTGTTATGTTATGATAGCTTGGAAGGCGTCGTTACTTTAAACGCGGTTTTGTTTACTTATTTTGGTAGGTGAGTTCACGTCAGGATCCAAGCCCCCCTTTTTTTTAGTTCGCGCGCGCATTTATAGTAGAAGCGCGGACAACAATCAATAAACTGCAAGTAACAATGGAGGATTGTTCACCCATTTATGGAGACCTTATGCAGTCAGCGACGGCGCACGGGTTTGCCTTGCCTTGCCTTGTTCGGTGCTTACTCTCCTTCTGGTATTCTGGCACCCTTCTACCCCACTGGCCCAACCCACTCCACTGGGGATTGGTCTATTTTTGGATCGCGGCTACAGCTACTTCTGTAAGGTTACGCCGTGCCTTGCGTTTCTTACTGTGGAGGGAGAGGGGAGGAAGGGATGGTTAGGCAGAATGGGTGGTGATGTTTAGTTTAGTTCGGTGAGTAGAGTAATACTGTCGTATTTTCCTCTGTCTCATACTCAAATTGTATGGTAACGGTGTGAGCTGAAGCCATAGCTCGTTCAGCTGTGCTGTATTCTGAAATGTACTGTAAGCACGGCAACCACCCGACGGAGCCACAGTGCGTGCGTGCGCCGCGTCAACACCAAGACCTGCCTCCGCAGAGTAGCAAACGCTTGTATTTACGTAGTGGTTTATATATAGACATCTGCACATCAAGGTAGGGTGATACAGGGCGGGATATATGCATTGCGCCTCGATATGACATCCATCTCCATCTCCATGTGTGCCTGTCTATCTCTCTGTCTCTCCCTATCTGTCCCGATCTGTCTACAGCGGCTGTCTTGTCTGTCCCCATCTGTCCCCGTCTCTGTGCTGTCTTGCATGTCTCTCAGATAGAAACAAGCCAGTGTCATCTCATGGACCCCTCTGTTGGACCCTATCCCATCCCATACCCTTCTGCATTGCAGCATCACATCCCATTACCAACTTCAAGATACGCAGTTAGATCAGAATTCAACAAATTAACAGCCGCGTTATTTTTATTCCCTGTCTTTTCCGCGTCAAGGGTCATCTCAAGAAGTAAGCAAGAGCGCACAGTAGACCACTAGAACGGCTGAGAGTCGAAGCGCGCACGTCCAAATTGGCTTTGCACAGCCTTACCCATCCCGCTCATCCCATCCACCCCCCCCCCATCCCAAACTCCCCCCCATCACACTAAGGCGCAGACAGAGGAGACGTGCCACCACCGAAACAAACCTATCCTCTTGAATTGAAATTAACACCTAACGCTGGGCACTTCATATTTTAATACGCTGTTGTTATCAATTATACCCCTTTGAGCGTCGTGTGCCGCAGCGCCACGATTGTGCTAGTACCAGATGCCCCTGGGATTCACTCGGCATAGTAATCGTTCGCAGCAGCTGGCTCCTCTCCCCCAGGTACTACCGCAACAACAACAGCTGCAACTCCCACCACAATTATCGCAAGCTGACCAGCTGCAGCAGCAACAACAGCAGCAGCAGGCTCATCTACAGCAGCAGCAACTTCTCCAGCAGCAGCAGCTCCAACAGCAGCAGCAGCAGCAACAGCACATCCCGCAGCAACCTCCCACCGCCCTCGCATCAGCGCCGGAGAACAAAGGTTATGACCCGGGCGTAGTCGCTCAGCCTCAACCACAACAACAAATTCAACAACAACAACAGCAACAGCCATACCCCAACTCAGCCGACGACGTGGCCTCCTACCAAGCGCCCCCGGCCGATCAGCAAAGCGGCGGCAACGCGTATCATGAACTGACAGCCCACCCGAGCGCCGCGCCAACCCGATCCCGCTCCCACCGCTTCTCGACATCTTACCTGCATATCACGAGCCCGTCGGCGCAGCAGCAGCAGCAGCAGCAGCAGGTTTCCCCACAAAACAGCGGAGACCCTGCGCCCTTCGCAGACGCAGCTGCAAACGCAAAGGTCCCCGCGCCGGGCGAATTAAAGAAGTCGTCTACTGCTGGACCCGCTGCTCCAGTCGTGTCCCCGGAACCGCACAAGAAGTCGAAGTCTCGCAACTTCTTTGGCCAGTTCTCGTCAAAGTCGCATCGCGAGTCGAGTAGTAGCAGTAGTAGTCGCCAGCAGCAGCAGCAACAGCAGCAAGCTCCGCCGGCCGCTGCATCGCTCAAGAGCCCCGCAGTTGGTCGCAAGATCTCTAAGAAGAATAACGAGTCCCTGCCCCAAACGCCACAGGAGCAGAATAATTCGGTTGAGAGGCTACAGCAGACCGGGTGGCAGCAGTCGAACCAGAGCTCAAACAACCTACCATCGCCGCAGGAGCAGCAGCAGGACGACGGCCTAGACCCCTACCTGATCCGGGACAAGGAGGCCGAACACCAGGCCTCAGCGTATGATCCACGCCTCGGACTCACAGTTCGCGTAGTCGCAGACGGTCAAGGCCAGCTCGCGCCCCAGCAGTACCACCAGTTCCAGGAGCAGCAGGTTCACAGCCCGCAGCAGTACAGCCCGCAACAGTATCAACTAGCGCAGCAGCAGCACAACGCCCCCGTCGTCGAGGACCCCTCGCTTGACTACAGCAACCAGGCACCGCAGCAGCCCGGGCAATACCAGCAGCAGCACGCGCAGCAGCAGAGCCTCGGCAGCTTCGTCTCCAACCAGCAGTACCGCAACCCGGAGGTCGTCTCGCAGCTCTCCCACGACTCCCCCCTAGACCCAAACGAGGAGCAGCGCCCGCCCTCCGTCCAGAGCTCCCAGGGCTACACATCCCAGCAGCAGTACCCCTCTCGCACCGCCTCTGCCAACCAGGACCCGCCGCGTCTAACCCACCAGTCCTCGTCTAACATCATGGCGCCCCCCGCTGCGCAGGGCTCGCAGAGCCGCAAGTCCACTGATAAGAGCTTGCAGCAGCAGGGTGACAACCGCGCGCCGCCTCCGGGATACACGCAGGGAGGCCAGTTCCCGCCGCCGAACCAGACCCCGACTACCGCGCAGAGCCCCCTGCCGCCTATCCCGAACCCAGGGCAGCAACAGCAGCAGCAACAGCAGCCGCCGACTAACTACCGCAACTCGCAACTGCGCGGGGAGTACGGGCCTGATGGACGCAGCACGCCGCCCTTGCAGGAGACGCGCGAGTTGACTGAGATGGATAAGCTGCGTAAGTTTTTACGACTACCACCCACCCCGTACCACCTCCCCTATCTAACAAATGTGACACAGTCATCAAGTACAAAAAAGTCAAAGGCCTCTACTTCGACAAGCAAGCCCAAGTCGAACAACTCCAAAACACCCTCGCCAACCAGCGCCTCTCGCAATCCAAAACCTCCCTCGACGACAGCGAATACATCACGCGGTTCCAGCGCCTCGACGGCGCAATCAAAGAAGTCGCCTTCTCCATCCGCAAAGACTGGAAAGTCCTCCCCCACTGGCTCGTCCCCTTCGTCAACCCCTCCGCGCTGCAGACTGGGACTAAGGAAATGACCGCCGTGGGACGCGCCACCATCGCGCGCTGGCTGAATGATGAGATCTTTGGGAAATGCTTTCACCCCGCTCTCGACCTCGGGTTCTCCGCGGAATTGAAGAGGGTAGAGCAGAATGTCCGGTTCTTCGCCGCACCGCCACCGAACCAGGATGAGGCCGACGCTCTAACGGCGAAGATCACGCAGTGGCGCCTTACGACTATGGAGGGTCTAGCGTACCGGCTTAACTCCCCGCATGCGGCGCAGGCGAAGGCGGATTTCATTCAGATGGCTGTCTCGAATCTGACGGCGCATTTGATGAATCACCTCCATGATTCGGCGGATCACGGGTTCCAGGGGAATGCGACGAGTATCATTGAGTTGGCGGTGGGGATCGCGAGTCATTTGCCCTGCGAGAGTAGGGATATTGCTATCTGCTACCCGTTGCCGGGAGACCTGGTGGCGCCGTATATGAAGCTCGAACCTGCGCTGCCGCCGCTGGAGGTAGATTCCAAGGCCGAGGAAGGAGATGGGAAGGAGGGCAAAGACGAGGAATCGGGGAAGGAGGGGAAGGGGAAGAAGGACGCGAAGGCGTTGAAGAAACTCGCTCCCGCTGCTGCTGCGGCTGCGGCGGCGGCAGCGGCGGCAGCAGAGCCGGAGATCAAGGAGGGGGCGAATAATATCCGGTTTGCGGGCTTTATGGGGGTGGAGGTTAGGGGGAGGCAGTGGTTGTATAACCCGCCTGTGTGGACGATTTCCTAGTTTTTTTAGCCTGTTTTGGTTTTGTGATGTTTTGTTTTTTAAAAAGGGGAAGTGCTGGGCTGTCTATACGTAGATGGAGGGGTGTGATGGGGGTGGGAGTGGGTGGTATTTGGTGGGTGTGAAATGTGGTGGGGGTGGGGATTATGCAAATATAAGATAAGATGAGATAGTTTATACGAGGTTATGATTGCGCTGGCTGTCCCATTCCTTCCCGCCATACATATCTGCCGTGTGTAGAACCGTACCTTCAAGCTCTCTAGCTAAACTAATCTCTATTCTACTCTCAAGTAGTAGCTTTCACAATCGGCTCATGGCTGTGAAGTGCTGTTTCACGCAGTTCGATGTGGGCGCAAGGGCCTCCAGGTGCATTGATGTCTACGCCGTTCTCTAGCAAGAGACGCACAATTTCCATGTGGCCGTTGTAAGCCACCGTTGCAAGAGGCGGGTCGTTCTCTATTGCATTGGCGTTGATTCTTATGCTGCGCAGGAGACTGGCGAGGTGAAAATTGCTGTTGAGAGATGCATCATTGAGAGTGCATGGATATGGGAGCCGTATTGCCATGCCCTTTAGCTCCTTCGAATAGTATTCCATTTGTACCAAGGTCTCCCTCAAGTACACACGTTACATATAAGTTCTAACGAATACTATATTGAATTGAGTACAAAGCTCGTAACTAAGAACTAACCACTCCTTATATAGAGTCGTAGTGCCAAAGTGGGTAGTCGGACGAAATACCAAACTCCATTTCTATTCATGCTTTCTCTATAATTTCAATCTAGTTCTCTAGTTCCACTTCTCAATCTATTTCCGTTTCTCAATCTATTTCCACTTCCCAACCTAATTCCGCTTCTCAACCTCAACCTCATTCGAAAACCCCCTATACTCCTCCTCCCCAATCCTCGCCAACACCGACTCCGCCACCACCTTCCCCCTCAACCCATACAACTCCTGAAAACTCATAATCATTGGCCGCTATTTCTCCGGATCAATCCGATTCTTGCTCCCCTCCATCCTAATCTCCCTATGCACATGCGTTCTCACAACCTTAACCTCCAACGTAAAAAACCCCTTCGTATCCGCATCCCGAGCCATCTCATACACCCCCACAAGCTCCGCCTCCATCTGCGCCGGGCACTCTGCGATTCTAGCCGGGCCGACCATATCAGATTGTACAGCCGTAAGCCCCGCACGACCGAATTTGTCAGGGACGTATTCATACCCATTCATCCTCTTGAAGTATTTATACCCCTCCCCAGGTTTTGCAGTAAGGATTTCCTCCGAGCCAGTCGTGCGAGCCAGAGCGTTAACGGCATCGGACATGTCGTCTGAGGGGAGGTTGAGGACGCATTGCTTGGTGCGGAGGAGGTTTATGGTGGTTTGGGAGATGCCGCCGAGACCGAGCATGCATCTGTTGCCGAGCCAGAAGGCAGAGGACATGGGGGCGATGTTGGTGGTTGAGTCTTTGTTTGAGGTGGTGATGAGGACGACGGGGGTGCCCCAGTAGAAGATTGCTGGGGAGATTGTGTCGTATTTGGAGGAGGGGTCGGGGGAAGTCATTGTTAGGTCGTGTTGATGCGTTTTATGCTGTTGAAGATATTTTGGATCTTGGGACTGTGGAATTGTATGAGTATTCAGTGACAAAAACGATGTTCTTAGAGAGCATGGAAGCTCCTATATATACATATTCTACGGTATCATAGCTTGTTTAGATTTGTCTAGATCCTTTTCCGACCATAATCAACCTACAGTTGCTAACCAATAGAACAGAGATCATGTTACAGATCTCTGCAGACAAGCATCAATTATTAATTGCGAGGAAAAGGCATCCGTGTGATTTATTCGAGCTAATGAATAGCTTCCCGTTGAACTATCCACTGGCAGGATTAAAAGGGCCCATAAGATATCAGATTTATAACAAGAGTGGATTTGTCCAAGAGTTCAATTGGCCATTTTGACAACATAGGTTACCTAGCATGGCTCATAGGTGGCACGTTAACTGAAAGCAAGTGCCATTAACAGAATCAGTGCTTTAAAGTGACGAATGAAGTCGTGGGGGCTTA
Organism: Pseudogymnoascus sp. 05NY08; assembly: GCA_001662605.1. Taxonomy (NCBI): domain Eukaryota; kingdom Fungi; phylum Ascomycota; class Leotiomycetes; order Thelebolales; family Thelebolaceae; genus Pseudogymnoascus; species Pseudogymnoascus sp. 05NY08. The sequence goes on along the minus strand of KV458799.1, from coordinate 93,473 downwards.
AACATAAATTTATTCCCCCTCTAGTAAATTCATGTTATCATTGAATCATCGAGCCTACTCAGCACTCGGACCGCCGGCCCACGCCGCATCAGCCGCAGTTCTAATCTTTAAGCACCACAACATCACATCACAACAGCACGCACAGTAATCAAGATGATACACTTAAAATGAATAACTGAGCAGTGTATCTCCCTCCATTTACGAGGTAAACTATATACCCTCCCCCTCACCCCTCCATATTCAATCGAAAAACTCCATATCAACAATCCCATCCACCCCATGCTCCCTCCCTCCCCAAAAAATAGAACTCCCCTCCCCTCCCATAACAAAAAAAACAAAGAGCTTAAATATTCGACAATGTCCCCCACCAACCAACCGCCCCGAATCAATGATCGCTATACCCCCGGGCCCCAAACCAAACCAAACCAGACCGAAACCGAATGATGAAAAGACAAAGGAAAAGAGATGCAGGTAGCACCACTGTATGAAACTCCGCAACACCATTTTAACCCGCGCTAAACCGAATAACCACTCCACCATCCACCCTCATCATAACACCACTGGACATCCAGGAAGGAAGGGGAGAAGGGGCTAATCACACAGTCCCCGACCTCCCCCTCTCCTCCCCCCTCCGTCCCTCAGCAACAGCATCACTATAACTCGGGATCGGCGGGCTCCTCCCTCCCCTCCTCCCAGTTCCACTCCCACTTCCACCAAGCAACCTCCTCCTCTCCCCCTCCCCATCACTATCACTCCCCCTCCTACTCGCCGGCGGACTCGAGTACTCCGGCGGCGGATGAGCCGTATGATCTTCCACGACACCCTGTACCACCTGCGTCGAGGGTTGAGGGAGAGGGAGCTGAATCCCCAGCCCCGCAGCATGTAAAGCGGCATTATGATGTAACCCCGCGGTCCGCCCCGCGCTCCCTTCACCGCCATCGTCAGTCGGGGGCGGGATATGCACCAGATGCGCGAGCGAGATATCCGTCGGACTCCGCACGGGTCCTGGACTAGTCGGGTGGCCGCGGAAGATATTCCCGCTTCGCGTCCTCCCATGGCGGCTAGGTTGGTGATTATGCGCTGTCTCCGTCGCCCCTCCCGCACCACCAGCTTCCAGTAAAATACTCCCCTGTTCACTCCCATACGGCGGCGGCGGCGCCAGGGAGCCCGTCATGGGCGCTAGACCCCATTTCTTCACATTAGCTTCGATAAACACGAATCCCGATTGCCCGAAGTTGACGTGCACGGTGCAAGGCCCGTTCGCGCCGACGGCGGGGAAGAGGTTTTGGGATTTGAGGCCGTTGGCGACGTCGTCGAGTTTCTTGCCGTTGCGGGTGAAGAAGAGGGTTCCGGTGCGGGGGCGGTAGCCGACGCCGATTACGTCGCCTTGCACGTAGGGGGGGCCGTAGGAGGTGGGGGTGAAGGGTTGGTTGTAGCGGCGTTGGCCGGTGGAGGTGTAGGCTACGGAGTATTTGTGCCAGCCTGGAGGGTGTTAGTTGTTGGACATGAGGTGGGGGGAGGGAGTAGGTTGGCAGTGTTGTTGTTGGAACAAGAGGAGCTGGGGATGCTTACCAGGTAGACGGAAGAGAGGATATGGTTTTGTAGCCATGCCAATGCTGATCATGGTCTGCTCGGGCTTATCGTATATCTTGCTCTCCCAGTAGTATACTTCATTCTGTTTCGGGACGGGGAGGTTGCTCAAGACGCAGCATTCGCTATCGAAGAACTCAATCTCTGTCCTTGCTTCGACGAAACAATTCGCTATTTCCAGTTCTGGCTCAAACTCCCACGCTGATACACCCTTCTCTTGGATAGCCAGGTATTGTGAAAGCGAGATGTCGGTAGGTAATGAATCCGGGGGATTCGATTCGATAAAGGCTGTACACCAAATCATTAGCAATTGTCACGCAAACACCCCCCCAAGAACACCAGAAGACCTACCCTTAGCCCTCAAATAATCAATCCTCTGCCCCTCCTCCATCGTCTCCAGCGCCTCCGCCTCCTCCCTCAAAAAGCTCTGCTCATCATCATACTCTCCCGGCCTCCCAATCCGATCCAACAGAATGCGACCTCCCTGCGTATACCGAAAGAAGTACACCACCAGAAACACCAGCGCAATAAACAGCGCCGACCCAAACGACGACAGCAGCCCGATTAGCACCCCGTTCGCCGTCGAGCTCTCCATCATCACGCTGCTGCTGCTGACGACGCCACCGGCGGCAGCGGTGTAGGCATCGGGAAGGCCGTGTTGTTGTGAGGCGCCGGACGAGGAGCGGATGTAGATGTTGGCGAAGAGGTCGGGGCCGGAGTCGACATGCCGCGCGGTGCGGATGCGGGCGGGCTTCATGGTCGGTGGGTGTGTGGCCTGGCCAGGACGGGGTGGGTTGCGCGGCAGTGGGTAGGTGGTGGGTGGTTAGGAGGATGTCCGTCGGGTTGCACGAGAGATGTAGGTGTTGTGCAGGAGTGTCTTCGCGTTGTTGTCGGCGTGTAGGTTGAGGTCGGTGGTGAGGTCGGTCGTTGGCGGGTGGTGGTGGTGGTGAGGTGGGTTGGTTGGAGAGTGGAGTAGATGGATGGGGATGTTGGTTGCCGCCGGGTTGTCGTCAGTTGAGGTAGTCGATGACCGCCGTCTGACCCGCCAAGGCTATACTTAGATACTTAGCGCAAGCGAGGATATGCTATAAGTGACAAGTCTTGTCTACCTTGAGCACTTGTCTTAGAATATGGCGAGTTGAGAAGGACGGTGAGGATGGTCGAGACGAGAATATACTAGGAGAGATGCAGAATTGGGAAGGTCTATTGTTGCTGTATTGTCGTGCGTCTGCGTCTGCGTCTGTTAGTTGGTTTGGTGCATGGGAACGGTGAAACTTGGGGGTGTGTGTGAAGATCTCAAGCTCACTGACTCGGCCTTCCTCTTCCTACTCCGGCTGGTACAACGCGGTGTGTGTCGTGGCTCTGGCGTGGGCGTGGGCGTGGGCGTGGGCGGCGGGGAACTCACAGCGAAACATTACATGCATTATTCAGTTGCGGTATCAGTGCGGGTACATACTTACTCAGTACAGCACTTGTTGCATGATTCACCGCCGCGTTACACCTGGACGTCTTGTAAGGGACTTGTACTCTCACTTGACACACGGGGACAGGGCGCAGGGAAATTCAACAATGCGTGCTACAAGGCACTGGTATATTCTATAATTCCATCTAATATAGAACATATAGAACACTTCAGATGGTTCTATAACTTACAAGCATTATTACACTGACAGCAACTCTGCTGATTAAAGGTTCTGTCAGAGTCTATGTCACAACTTACGCACCGAAGTTCCCGCGGATGTGACGTATGCCACCCAAGCACCAACGCCACCCGCCAACGACCAACCGAGAAACCAAGGCATTTCCAGACGGCAAAAACTCGATGAATCTCCTCTCACCTGACCCACGGAAGCTTAAATCTTCAAAAAAATAAAATAGCTGACGAATTGTTGTCTTATAACGAGAACTTTAAAATCTAGTTGCCATTTTTCATCCATAACGAGCTCCCCGTCTTATACGTAGCCCGTGTCTAGCAAACATGGTATAGAACGCCATGGCAAATGCATGATGAAGAGCAACGATAGCCACCCCTCTCAGCTTCTCGGCCCCTGTCGTTTCCATATGATACAGACAGCCTCCCCCAGGCCTAGCCAGCAATGAAGATCACCCTCCCAATCCCACACGCAGACAGCTCCCCTCCCCCGCATCACCCATCAAAGACCCCCCTCTCCCTCCCCCTCCCCCTACTCCGCCATCTCCTCATCCTCCCCACCCTTCCTCCTCTCCCCCACCCTCCCCTTATACGCCCTCTTCGCCCCCTCAATCCACTCCTCATACTTCCCCTCCCTAACCTTCTCCCTCATAACCGCCCTCAACATCTCCGCCCCAAACCCCACAAAATTATGTCTCCTCAACGCATTCTCAAACACCCACTCCTGCCTCTTCCCCTCCTCCTGCGCCAACAACCCTTCATCCCCCGTCTCCCTCGCCCTGATCCTAAGATCCCTCACCATCGCCAACAAATTGAACCTAATCTCTGACGCAGGGTACCGCGCAATACGCGCCTGGAGGACTGGCACCACTTTGTCGGGGAACTCCTCAAATGTGCAACTTCCATGGCTCAGAGGCGCGTCTTGGAGACCGTCAAGCTCGTACAGGATCCCGTCGATGGGGGTGTACGCGATGAAATGGTATAACTCATCATCCTCCCCCGCGGCCCTATGCTGTTCCTCCATCGAAAACGGCGAGGACTTGGCGAATGAATTGTGTACCTCGCGGATGCGATCACTATTACTCAAAGCCTCCCCTCTAAACTCCGCCGGGAACTGTCTCGTAAACTCCTTAAACCCCTCCAGTTCCGCTCCTAGCGCTACGCCCTCCCCAGACGGCGCGGTTGTGTCGACATTCAGAAGCACGGAAAGCAGGGCTTGCGTGCCGCATGCATTCTGGATCGTTTGTTTGGCGAAGAAAAGGGATTCTGCTGCCGCCGGTAAGGGTGTTCCCGAGGCTGGCGAGGGGAGCGCGGTGGTGGGGTATTTGAAGAGGAAGATTACGCCGTAGACGGGGGAGAGGGAGGTGAGTGCCGTAGGGTCGAGGGAGAGGAGCTCTTCGAATTGGACGCCGCTTACGCCGAGGTTGTCGAGGAGGAAGGTGAAGACTCCGGCGTCGGATTCGACTGTGCGGGGGGGGAGTGAAGTTAGCTATGTGGTCTTGGTGGTGAGGTTGAGAGCTCGGTGATTTTTGGGCGTCCTTGCTTGCACAGCAACCAGGAAGGAAGGGAGGGAGGGACAGCTTACTAGTATTCCAACCCCCGCTCATCTTTGCGAAATTCCCAGTTCTCTGTATTATCTGTATCCAGGCTCTCCACGTAAAAATCGCAGAAAATAACAATCCTCAAAAGACTTGTTGTCGTTGCTTGGATCCCGCGAGCTAGAGTGGAGGGAGGGTCCTACAATCAACCGGTGACGAGTAGCTCATCGCGGGTGCGCTAAGCGAGCTACATGGTCATAAGGCGGGAGGATCGCGAATCCCACATTAGCGGCAAGGCTGAGGAATTAGCCGCATCGATGCATATCTGACGATCGCGCTCATCAATCACGGTGGCAGGTCGCTGGGGGGGGGGGGGCGCAGATGGGAAATGAAACACGGTGTCTTAAGGCATAATACCCTGTACTTGGCGATCGATCTTACTAGCGACTCACAGCATTCTTCAAAGCGGCGTCACATGCAAAAGGAGGCAATCTTTAAATGGCAGTAATTGAAACGTCTTCATTCCCCAGTCCCGTTCCACCTTCTCCAAGTAATATCAAAAAATATCAAAAACTAGCTACCATATTACAGAGTTTGCCCGGACCCCCCGTGTCCGCAGCACGCGCGCAAACTGCTTCTCCGCCTTGCAGTTGCTACAAAAACATCGCAAAACAGCGAGCAAATTCCAAAAGCCATGCATGCTTATTTCCTCTTTTGCCCAATCGCGTGTATTCCCGCATTCCCAAATCGCAAAACCAAATATCAAAAAATTCCAAAGTTGTTCTAAAATCAAAAAAGCAAGTGTGTGCGCCGAACCAATGCATATGTTGTTGGGTATCTTAAGGACCGTGAGGTGCTATCGTTCTAGCTCTGTCGTGGGTATCTTTCTAAACGCCGTTCCCAAAAAGCTAAGGATAGGAGGGCTCAATGATTTCGCTGCGTAGGCATCATTAAGCTGGTTATTACATGAGAATCATCGTATGTGTTCCCGTATTCTGTAGTAGAGGAGAGTCGTAAAAAGTCGTAAAATTGTGTTTCTATTGTTGCTGGCGGCCTTTTCCTTTCGGAGAAGGAGGTGGTTGAGTGGTGTAAGGGCTGTAGCGGTGTTGAGGTGATTGAGAGTGCACGCGAGGATAGCGTGGTGATGGGAGTGGTGAGTATCGTTGAGATTGAGTCGATGGTGAGGAGTTGTAGTTGTCCGTTGTTTGTGACGGGACTATTGGAGTATTCGGAGTTGGTGAGTGGGGGTCGTCGTTCCTGGCCCCTAAGCTTGTATTGAACGTCCTGGGCGATGTTATTTCCTGATCCGCCAAACTTAAGTCCAGACTGTATGAGGCACGAACCCGCCAAACGCACCGGGTCCCCTTCCTTGGATGTCATAGTAAAGGTCTTCTCCCTGATCGCTGTATGCCACATCTCCGTATGATGATCCTCCTGGGCTGTTGTAGCCACCAAACCCAATCGGAGATGGAATTCCAAGATACTGGCCCGAAGAGCCAGCAAATGGGTCCATGCTCAGAGGGCTGATGGCTGAGCCAGGTTCCGATTTGATAAATGGTGTCAGGTGTTCCTGGCTGTAGCTGAAAGCTGGATTGCTGCCGAGGCTGAATTGGCTAGGCTCAAAGCTGTCGTGGATGTCGTACGGGCTGCCGTGAAACATGTTATTCTCAAATGTAGGGAACGATGCAGTTCGCTCAGGCTGTTCCCATCCCATCCGACGACGGAAGTTTGTAACCATATCAATGGGGTACTCCATCAGCGCAAGCGGTGTCTGGAGCTCGTCGTCGGATTGAGAGACGTTGAATGAGAACAAGCGGCGCGCGATTTGCTCAATGGGGCCGAGGGAAAGACTTCCAAAGTAGGCAGCTCCAACTTCAGGGAAGATTGGCTCGACAACCAATGCAACAGTGTAGTAATATGCCAGGACAACCAAAGCGTATGGGCTGACATGTGGTTGTTGGAGGTACATAACTGGCAGCCAGAAGAGCCAAGTTCGGAGTGGGTTCAACATCTCGAAGCGTTGCGCAGCAGTGTGCGCCGGTGTAACCTTGCGGATGCCACGAACAAAGCTGGCAAGTTGAACGATTGCTTGAGTATCTTCACCACTCTCGACCAAGAACTTCTCGACCATCTGGAGTTGGGCGTGGGCCTCACCAAGAGCCTCGATGTCTTGCTTGAGGGGTTGACTGAGTTTCCTGTTCGGAATTGGAGATGGCGGAGCTGTTGGGAAGGTGGATTGCTCGGCAATGAAGTCGCCGAACTGAGACTCGTTCTTCCATGGCTGCATGGCGTCGATGACCTGTAACATGTTAGGTTTCATTCGCAACCTGTGACTAAAAATGTAATGCATACCGATGATGTTCCGTGCATAAGTTGGGTCCATCCGCGCCTACACGGTAATGGTTAGCGGGGCTCCTTGCCAGTCACATAATCAAGCTTACCATTCAGTTGCTTGCCAAGACAAGAGGAGGGAGGCAGCGAGGACTGCATCTGAGTTGTTTCGGGAGAAGGTGCCGATGTCCTCGTGGAGGCCCTTCAAGGCGATGCCTCGGTGCTCATATGCCATCTGTCTGACAATGGGGCATTCAGTGAGCCAGGCGATATGAGTCGCTGAGAATGCCAAGAGAGCATGCATGACGAAGCCATATGTTGAGCCAATCTTCAGGAAAAGAGGAATCTGGTTCGCCCAGATCGTGAACGATCCAGCATCAAGCATGCCCAGCTCCGTTGAGATACCGGCAACATGGTGCATGAGGCGCAAATCCTCAATGGAGAAGGCTTGGGGGTTTGGCTGCGGGTAGATGGACAGCTCGGGGAAGGGGAAGACCCCCGTCTGTTGCCAGCGGTTGATCTCATCCTCGATTGCGGGGGTCCACAGAAGATCTGCCCTTTCAGGAGTAGGCATGCGTTCTTCTGGAGGAGGCATGTCCATGTACGGACAGCGGACATTGTGTTTAGTGCAGTTCTTGCACTGAGGGAAGTTTTCATCACAGCGGATGTGTCTACGCTTGCACGTATCACAGCCTTTGCGAGACTTGGTATGACTATGTGTGTGTCAGTATATTGATCAAGAACAAGATAGTCAAACCACATACCTCCGTCTGGGAGGGCCACCACCGGGTCCAGCCATTGTGAATAATTAAGAGTGAAGAGGGTGAGTCGACACGAGAGTGTTGTTGTTGTTCGAGCAGTTAACGAGCGTGATTAGGCCAAAGCCTGGTTAAAACTTATGGATCGTCGATGGATCCAAAACAGAAAGACAAAAAGTAAAAGGGTTATTGAAAGATAAATATAAAATCAAAGCTGATCACAAGATACCCTGGAGGGGTATATGTAGAGTCAGGATTGGTAACGAAGGTTAAATTTAACGAGCGTGGTGATAAGGCTTAGCTCAGAGAGCGACGGCCAAAGCAGGCGGTAGTCCGGTCACCTTGGCTACAAGAGACCAAGGGATGACAATGCGTTTGATGATGATGGAAGGCAAGTCCTTAGTGTTCGGAGTTGAGCGGGATGGGCGGTGGAGATGGAGTTTGAGTTGGGTGGAGCCGGTGGTGAGAGCTGGGTAAGACGGCAGGCGCGGAGAAGTGCCTTTGTGTGGGGTTCAGGCACGACGAAACGTAGTAGGAGATGATATGCACTTTACGGTGAAGTTAGATGCGTGAGAATGTAACGACAGACTGGTTGGTTGTGCAGCGAGGAACGGAGTCGTAGGATGAGGATGAGGTGACGGATGAGTGACGGATGAGGCGAAAATATGTTGTGGGAGGTGTGATCGCGTTTCCCGGAGTATTTGTTCTATGGTGGACTATCGACGGTCTTACTTCCATCCAGGAACCGGCAAGGTACAACTGTTTAGAAAGCGGGAAAAAGAACCAGCGGTTTCTTCGACACGCTTTGCCACTCAGGGTTTCTGTTCTGTACTATCTGTACTACTCTGCAGCTACGGTGAGTTAATGCAGCCTGGCTGAGTAACAGACAACCAACTGGCCAGGGTAAGCGCGGAACGTGGCGCAAGGGTGTTGCGGTTGGAGATGGTTGGTGACAGTTTTGATGGCGGTTTGGTGGTCAGGAAGAGGTTGTATAGGCCCGAGATGAGCAGGAACGAACGTGGTCACAGGTGATACCTTGTGAGGAAAACGGCGGGCGTTCCACAGGCCGACGGAGATGAGATGAATGGGGAGAGAGCGGCCGAGTCTACTGCGGTGCTCTCGTCGGTTTTCTTCCTTCTCCTCCCTTCAAATCCGGGAATGCCAAGAGTAAGGCGGCCTCCAGAGGATGAACGAGCGAAATGGACTTGCGCGGGTTTTCTGTTGTGTTTTGGTGATTCAGGCAGGTGATGCGGGCTTTCTCAGCTTTCTTAGTTAAGGGTTGCTGCGGGTTGGGTTTGAGAGGATGCCGACACTCTGTAAGATAGACGCAAAAGCGAATGAACGGAGTCAACGAGGACTTCCGAGTGCTAGGGGCGATACACAAAAAGTGATCGAAGGATTTGTTTGTTGTTGAAATGGGAAGAGGTTGATGTGATGGGGGGAATAGAGTGAGAGGAGGGGGGGAAGAATGAGGGAAGTGTATAATATTTATTTAATCGGTGTGTTTGGAGGAGTGGCTACCTTAGGCTACCTTACCTACCTAAGATATGAGGGAGAGGGGGGGTGTTGTTGTGGAAGCGTGATCCGTGATCCATTATTAGAGCATACCCCATCCCATGTGTTCCGTACCCATAGCCGTACCCATAGAACATCCATACCACAACCCATACCACACACCTCCACATCCAAACACATCCACACTTGGACACACTTGGACACACTTAGACACTGGGCGGTGCGGCGGCTTGCTGATGGTGCGCTGGTGCGCTGGGTTCGTTTGAGCCAAACCCTTCCCTCCCTTCACCTTACTTACCCTTTCTTACCCTTAGCATTAACCCAAGCAGGGATAGCAAGGCGCACTGAACAACTGAGGGGGGCAACAGTTTGGGTGGGGGGAGAGAGGGGGCCATGTTTACCCATCTTTGCCATCTAAGTGGGCGCCTTTTGTGCACAGCAAGGCTTGGCAGGAATGGGGGTGTCACTGTCTTCAAAGAGACGGAGACAGTTACAGATACAGAGATATGTACGAGGTTACGAAGGGTAAGCTCGGCGAGATACTGGATACTTGAGGCATTCCCCCTTCTCCTTCTCCTTTTCTCCCTTTCTCCCCGTCACCTGTTGCTCTATTTCCTGTTCCTTTCTCTCTACAGTACTGTATGTGTCTTTACACTAACATGCATAACAGAACAAGTATATTTTCTCTTTTGTGGGGTTGGGACTGGCGAGCACAAAACAAACAGAAGGATGGAAGGAATGTGAGGAAAGAGGCGGAGGCGAGCCAAGCTAACTGTGGTGGTTTACTATACAGTTGTGCAGGAGAGTACTATAGGAAGTACCCTTCTGTACTGTACAGTACACACGCAACCTTCCACCCCATAGCGCAGAGGCAGAAAAGCGGAGAGCTTGGGTGTCGGTTGCTTCGAGGGCCCGCCGTCGCTCCCGGGGGGGACCATGCAGGGTACAGGGCAATACATCACAAAGTAACTCCGAGAACCAGGGCGCCATCGCGTGTTTGACGAACAGAGAAGGTTCGGTTGGTGGAGGGAGTTGACTGACTGCCGTACGCTGGCGCTGGTACTTTAGTTCTCTGGTATCCTGATACCCTGGTACTCTACTGTGGCACTGTATCATCCTCACAGAAGCCTTTGAACCCGGCAAGTATCGTTACAGTTACAGCGCCTCAATGCGACAATGAGAAGGAGGCTGGGGGGAGGGATTTGGAAGTCTGGCATGAAATCCGCGACTTGCAAGGTACTGCCAAGGGCTGTTAAGACTAGGGTCATGAATGGGCCGCCTGGCGTGGTGGCTAGCGACATGGACAGGGGTGCGACGATGACGATGATATATCGACGGCGCGGTGATGATGGGAATAGAGATGGACATGGCAAAGAAACCGAGAGGTGTGTGTATTTGTGTCCATTTTATGTGTACTGGTCCAGTGACTACTTCCACCCCGCTTGGCCAAGCACCGACTGATGCTTGCCCACTTCATAGCTCATGCCAAAAATGGTCGTTGGGTCGCATGCAATGCGGCGCTAGAAATAACCCCATTAGGCTAGTATGGCCAAAGTATGCAAGTCGGTTTGTGAGAACAAACTAAGACTACGGAGACTCGGCACAAATTGCCAGACAAGAAAACAAAAAGTTCGAGTTGATGGAGAAGGTGCGAATATTCTCATCCACCACACGCTACTGGCGGATGCACTTCTCGGGTTTTCTGCATGGCACTCTCCGTTCTTTACTCCATATCACTCACTATCCACAGAATGAGGCTGCTATGGAGACTTCGATGGAGACTACGTGGATGACATTATTGACGGCATGACGTTCATCTCGTGGACCCGGTGGGTTTTGGGCTGAGCCGTATAAGAGTACGCCGTATAACCCTCCCGCGAGAGGGTCATGGAACGTTTCCGCTAGGCATCACTGATCCTAAATCCGTCACCACCCATCTCACCGTCTCAGAACCTTAATTCGCAACCTGGTGAGTGCAGCGAACCACTCACGACTGCGACCTTTAGCCTGAGTGTCGTCCACGGATAGAGTAGTGGATGTGTCCGCTCCGCGCGAGAGGTTAAGTTGGTGCTGCATTGCATTGTGAGAATGTCAAAAACCACTAATCACGCAGTTTTCTGCATGCATCTTGCAGCACAAACGGGGCACGGGGTCAGCGAGCTCAGGGTCCACACCACGAGTCAGCAGAGGATGGGCCAAACAGAGGCCAGAGATGCGTCGCGGGCCGGCGATCACGGCTTTCTTTGAAGCTTCAGTCAGTCCATACAGACCTGGCAGCGTGCCTGCCGATGAGCTTGGTGGTCAAAGCACTTGCATTGTTTCGGAGTGGGTGGTTGTGATCCCGTCTCAGCGGTGTGGCATGCACAGATGCATGATAACTCCCCGTTGGCCAGTTACAGTCTCCCACGCCCTGTTTGGCACGGTCTTGTCTTTGATAAAAATAGACTTTGAACCGCGGTAGAAAAAGAAATGTTGGAGGTAGGTAGATCTGCTACATTAACATGTAGTAAGCTGACCATTCGACGTTAGACTTCGCGATGAGTGGACACCGGAGAATGAGTTTGGGGATCGATCTCATCTCTTTCCCACGTATTGATGACCACAAGGCTGGGATTTCAAAAGTTTGGGTATAATGACGGTCGATCCCCACAGTCAAAAAGTCGACAGTTGAAACTTGGAGACATTTGATGTACTAGCTTTTATGTTAGGCTTGATCAGGTAAGAGGAGACAAAAGACCCCCATCCTTAACCCACGGGAAGCCGCTCGGCACCAGATATTCCGAGCCGGCGTTTGTCTCAAAGAAGCTTGGGCGGATGTGTTTCTCGTATTCATATTCATGCCAATGCTAGAAATAGCCCACAATTGAATGGCGCCAACCAGGAATGGGAAATAAGGCTCGGGTGCATTTCCTAGAGTGGGGTTTTTGCACAAAATCGATCCGCAAAATTCCCTTTCACCTCTCATTTTTCATGAGAAAGGAAGAAGGGTAACGGGAAGTTCCCGTGCACATGACAAGATCGATCTGATTAATCATAACCCACTGCGTTTTATCTCAAGTCCACATTTTATCCCTCACCTCCCACGATGAAGAGCTGTAGCTTCCCGATGCGGAAAGCCCAAGATCGCAGCGAGCTACACAGCCAGCCTTGGGTCCCCGTCCGACCCAAGAATTTGTCAAACACACACGTGGAGTCCGGTTCATGTCTGCCAATCATGGACACAAAAGTCAGGCTCATAAGCCGTGGCAGGTCGGTCAGGTCAATCCGCCAAGATGTCTTCACATTCGGAAGATACTCATCCCATGTCATGTTTGTCTCTGTTCAACAACCGCTTCGCCGACATGGGCGCCAGGTATGAGCATGGGTAATTGAGCCTGCTGTACTCTCGTCGTTGCCATGCGGTCACCCCCGCCACCAGCGATTCTGCTTCAAGAGATGCAACCCCCACATTCACAATATTCAAATTCCTCAAACCTCCTTCCAAACCTCAAACACGATCAATCCGGATCCATCTTGCGAGTTGTTACAGGTCACAACCCTTTTTTTCTGTCTGGCCTAGTGAGACATATCAGCACTGACGTAGCACACCCTTGTCGTTAGTCGAGTGGGGTATCAAGGCTATTTTTAACCCCGTTTTGCTGTCCGGTAAGCTCAGGATGTGGCCGAAGAGGGTTGCAGATGATACTTTTTGGGCCAATGCCGCCTGATTTTTTCTAGAAGTCCTAAGCGACCGACACACCAAAACGCAACGTAGCATGCGCCTACCTCCGAACGATTATTTGTGGTTCGCCGCACCGCCGCTCACTCCCTTTATGGTGTACAGTACAATACAATGCTCTACAGTGTGTGTATTGGTGTATTGTGCAGGAATAGTAATCCAACAAGCCCTTGAGGCCGCCGAAATATGGGTACGGTAACAAAAAAAAAAACTGGTAAGCTTGACTTTTCCCGATGTTCCGCGGGGCTGGATGATCGCCGAGGTGAGGAGTCGGAACACTGGAGACGGAACGCCCTGGGAAACCTGTGTCCACACCGCCTAGCGACATGCCAATTCCTCAACGCTACTGCAGAGTAAATCGAATTCTGTAACGACAATTGGCTGCCGGGCTCAATGCGACGCTCTTTCGGATTTAGTTCGCTCTCTCGCGTTCTTCCCCTAGAGTAGCCTATTCAACTCTTGCCAGGGTGTGTCGGAGCGGCAATACGCTTTTGTCCGAGGGATATACCGCTGGGAGTCCGTTCCCCCCTCAGTCCACGGCACTAACATCAGTAGTCTGCCCTTTCTTGCACAAAAGTATGGGCCGGGTGGTGGTGGGAAAGTTGAGATGGTAGTTTGGTAGATCATTGGAGCTCTAAAGAAGAGCTAACCCGATGATAGGGAATTTCAACACAGAGGTACAGATTATGTACAGTACATATGACGTGCGGAAGTGAACGGCGCGGCGGGCAGGGAAAAGGCCTGTTGATTTTGGTTACCCCACTCCAAATAGTTGAACCTCGAGCCATGCGACGGAGCTTGGCATGAATTGTTATGGCGCTTAATCCTGGTACACTTGTCGTGCTTGTTCAAGTCACATCGGCAGGGAAGTTGTGCTTTGGGGGGGGGGTAACACAAACACAACAATCAAATCAGTTGTGCGCCGAGGCATACTCGAGAGGGCAAGGCACGCTGCCCCTCTTTGGATCACCTCAGACTGAAACTGTTTTGATTTTCTCATGCCGTCGACATGGTTTCTACGGAGAATTCCATCTCAACGGCTCCATTTCAGCTCCATCTCAGCTCCATCTCAGCTCCGGTCTTGCAAACAATACGAAGTTGAAAGTGTGATGATAGTCTACACGCTGTGGGGTATAAGCCTAAAATAGGCTATTACTTTCAACGACGCTGACAGCCAGTGTCGGACCTGAGAACTTGATTGGGAAAGAGATAGCCCCCATCATCCCACACATCTCCAAAGATTCAAAAAAAAAAAGGGACAAGGGAGCAAGCGCTACGAAAAAAGAAGATGACAGTTTTGGAGATCGACAGCGTGTGTGAGCATCGCCCAAAACGGCAATTAACGAACGACCACTCGCCAACCAACGTCGCAGTCGACCCCAGCAGGGTCATCACGGACCTCCCAGCCCCCTCGCCCAAACCGCGATCTCACGGATCGCTCAGGGCACAGTGCTGCCCTGGCCCTGGCGACCTGCGCCCACGATACGAGATCTGTAATATCCCCCGGCTCCTATTTTAGCCACAGGCCCCGCGCACCCCGGTCCCATCACAGCGTCTACGGTCTAGCATAGCTTCGTATTCCGACTCCGCCTCTCTCTTGGTCCGTTTCAGAGTTATCTTACACACATGCCGTCTTCACCTTTCCTTACTCGAGTCTCTAGTCAGGTACAGGATGTCAGGTACGCGATGCATTGAAGCACCAATTACCACTGTTAAGGTCCCTCGGCGGCTCCGTCGTGCATGCAATGAGACAAGGCCCGAACCGATCCGCGGCTGAGATGAAGCATGAATGGATGGATGGGGTCCATTGAGCGCTTCATCGTATCGCCAAATCGAGAGTCCGGAGGCCAGCGCCGGCACTTCCCCCGAATAACCTCCAGGGTTGCCCAACCACCGTACTATTCGTAGATGCCGCACGAGCAGCGCCCGCTTCTTGCGCCGCCCCTCCGGCAAAAACGTTTTCACGCCCGCAGTCCACTTTCCACAACGACGTTAATACCAGGATGACCGTCGCGTGTCTCTCACTTCGGTGGTAAGTGGGACCCTGATCTGTCTGCTCTGGCTACACGGGATTCTGGCACTTGCATCACTGGGAGGTGTTGATCGGCACGCCCCCAATCCAACAAAGCCACCTCCTCCTCCAACCCTCGCACCTCGGACATGACAACAAGCCACCTTCCCCTCCCTCACCAGCCTCACACATACAAAGACCAGTAAGTGCTTACCTCCCCCTCTCCTCGTACACTCCACCCTCACCTCATCACCTTCCTTGCTTAAGCCTCCAACTACCGGCATCGCGTCTAAGCCTCCCCGAGAGTAAAGCCGTCTATCCCACTGATCCGCCCCCGCCCCCATCGCGTCTCACACCGCATTATCATACCCCTATACCCGTCTGGCGTCTCTGCGCGAATCGTAGCCGGGAAGGGGATATGCACGGCGATTATTGAGTGGGAAATGGGAACGCTGACTGTGTGTACCGGAGATCCGGTTGCGGGTGGAGACGGTGCCGTTCCGCGCTCAGCGGCTACGCCGAGGGCGGCGGTTGGTAAGCCGGACGTCGGGGGAGGGATAGGGGGAGGGGGAGGGGAGAGTTCGCGAAGGTTAAAGGGAGGGAGGGGATTTGGAATTATCTGGAAGGGAGGGAGGGTTCGAAAGGTGGATGGCGCTCCTGTGGGTGGTGGTCAACTGGATGAACCTCCCAATATCTTGGGTTGGGCGGCGCTCTAGGCTTTTCTGGGTGTGGGTGGAGTCTACGGATGTGGTTCGTGGTGATGGGTGACTGGTCGTTTGGAATGGGCAGTCCTCAGAAGCATCTGAGGGATGGGTTCGTATATGCTGGCTGTTGTAGGTATTTTTTTTTTCTTTGTTCGTGATTACTCAACGGCACTCTCCTGTCAAAAGTCTACTTTAACCTGCGGTATATCCTCTAAATAAAAACTCATTTACCAAGACACATGAATCTCTCTTTATCTCTTTGTGTTTGTTCGACAATGCTCTGTTGTCAGGATATCCCTTTGACCTGCCGTCTAATCAAATGGAACCTCTAAAACGCTGCCGCCGAGGCACAGGGATTGCTCGACAATACTCCCATCAAAGACTCCTTTGACCTGCTATCTATCACAATCGAACAGTGAAAGTGCTGCGGCCGAGCACAATGGCAAAGCTTTGGAACGAACATAGCAGCCCGAACAAGGGGTTTGTCCGTTGATAAAACGAGCAATACATCCGCATTGTTTTCGAAAATGCTTCCTGTTTCAACATTAAACAGTAACGAGGGTCCATTGGGCTCTGGAGTATATAATGCGGGCAATTTACTGGGAAAATATCGAAACCAGATCCTCGACACTGAAGAGTCTAATGCAAAGCTCAACGACGTGTATTCAACAGACTTCAACAATTGCTCAACATCGTGAGTTCAACAGACTTCAGTATTTCACAAACTACTAACTATGTCGTCCCAGCTATTCGGCAAGGCAGCGCCTGCAAGCGAGATCGACGGTCCGTACGAAAGCTTTCTCGCGCCGCTGGTAAAAGCAGAACGGGGCGGTTTCGTACCGATCTGCGATGTTATCCAATGTTTCCACGAGACCTGCGGCCACATCGAGACCAAAACATCTTGCCACAATTACATGGGTAACATCATGAAGCAACCCGACCGCGGCATCAACCCACGCTGGATCCCTTGCAAGAGGAACGTCTGCGACCATAGTGTTATAGTCACTATATGCCTCCCAGGTTCCTGCGTGCAGTGCGAGACGCAAGATGACCATACTGACCCCGTCCGCATTAGCTTCGACGAAGACCCAACCATCACCCGCTCAGATCCCAATATGGACACGATCCCCTCCGCAGAGATTGAGGCGCGCATACTCGACTACCACCAGCGCGCGGCCGACACCCAAGCTCGTCACCGCGAGTTATCGCTACGTTACGATCCTAACAACCTTCTTTACAGTGACTTTTCCACAGAGCGTTTCGATCGTACAGCCCGCGACTTCGTCGAGCACTACAGGCAGCTACGGAGACATCCCGGCGTCGTGGACCCCGAACAGTTCTACGCTGAGGTCCGCAAACGCCGTGCAGAGGAGGACAGGAAAGGTATTGTGCTGGGAAACCGCCAGTACTTCTCCGGTGGCAAGTTCGATGAGACGGACCTGCTGTGTCGCTTGGATCCGACGGATACTCGTCTTGTTGGGGAAGAGTGCCTAATTTGCCAGGATGGCTTCGAGCCTGAGGCTCGGGACCCGAGGATGATGCCGTGCAAACATGTATTTCATTGGGCATGCATCTCGCAGTGGTATTATAAGACGAGTCGGACTTGTCCGTACTGCCGGCAGGGGTATCAGGTTATGACTCTGCCGCGGTTCTTACCGCCGCCGTGAGTGCCGAATGTAAGTGGACAGGTAAGTCAGTTTTTCTTTAGTCAAATAGGTAAGTCGGTTTTTCTTTGGTTAAATAGGTAGGTGGGTTTCTTTAGTCAAATGGCAGGTGAGTATATTTTCTTTTTCCTTTTATTGGTCTATATAGATCAATATATTTTTTATCGGCGCTTGCGTTCCTTCACTCTTTTCAAGTCATATAATACAATTTCTAGTATACCACTGCCATCGTGAGCTACAGACTAGTATTTCAAGCTATTGACTCTATCGCCTGATCTAAAGGGTTTGAGGCTCCATAAACGATTCCTCTTAGTCATATATTCACGCTCCTTCCGCGTCTCATAACTATAATCGTCCCTTGCTCCTTCCGCATTTCATCCATCTCTCACTCCTTCCCTTTCTCAGTTATCCCTCGCCCCTTCCGCATCTCACAACCACAGCCACCCCTTGCTCCTTCCTCATTCTCCTCAACAACGCTCCTATCGCCGAGTAACTATCATGTTGCCGAGCTGCAGCGAGAGCAGAGCGAGGGGATAGGGTGTATGCAAGTGTCTAGTGCACCGTGGCGTCCAAGCAGGCTTGAGCCGCATTATGACTTTGGCGTTTGCCGAACGCTGTATGTGCCGAGTCATCTCGCACAGGCACTGCCGCGTTTGTTCCCCCTTTCCCTGCCGCCTTGTTCCTTCCGCAGTGGCCGCCACTCCGCCATCGCCGGCGCCCCCTTTCTCCTTCCACTTCACAACCACAACCACGCACCTTCCGCCATCCACAACACAACCTCAACCACCGCTCCTTCCCTCCCTTTTCATCAAAATACACAGTCCATTCCATCCCCCCGTTCGATGGCTTCGCCTCGCCAAACCTCGTCTCCATGAGATTTCATTCCTCTCCTTTTATCTTCAAAATTTTATATCTCCTCTCACAGGCCTCGGGGTATGTTCTCATATAAGGCAAAAATTTTGCAAAAAATAGAGGATTCTCCTGGAAAGGGGGAAATACCCGCACCCAACCACTGCATACACTTTCGTGCAATTGAACTTCGTGGGCCCTCCTGGATGATTGCCAGGTACTTGAGAGTGCCGAATGTGTGCAGAACACCGTAAGCTATCTCAGCCAGACAACCATCCTTTGTAATGGGATCTGACTTGGACTGCATTATATACCTTGATTTGGCGCCGCCCTGCCGCCGCTGGGTCTGCGGCGTTTTATCATCCCCCTTTTCCACGTATATAAAATCTCTCTTTTTTGCTTCATAGTTATGTTGGATTTATATTTATATTCACTTCTAGACCTTTAAAAGGCAATAATAGACGTTGAGTTGCTCATTCTAACCCTTAAAAGTGAGTGCCTGTGACAACGTATATGTGCAAATGGGATGCAGCATGCTAGTGCCACTCAAAAGTCTCCAAAGGGACCATACAGCACGAAGCTGATGACTGATGTCAGCAATATAAGCTGATGGGATTTATCCCTTTCGTTCTATTTCTAAATAACTAATATGACAATTCTATCCTTTAGTAACTGAGGGTCTTTGTTTTAATTACAGTTGCTATGATTACTAGTGCCATGCATAGTCCCTCGGTTGGCAACAATTGCTTTCTTTGTTATGAAGAGAGTACCAACAGCTTTTTCACTTACTTAGTAAACACGTCAACTCTGAAGAATTCTTTCCACAGGAGCTATTGACATCTTCTGACGACTACTACCAACCACTTCCATGACTATACTATCGGATGTTGTCTGATCCTCAAAATTCAAAGTATGAACCCACACTCTTACAGAGCGGTATCAAGTGAATCTCATAACTAACGAAGTATCAACAGCCTCACAACAACTGAAAACATGCCAGCCAACTTCTTCACGCTTCCCCGTGAGCTTCGGGATAAGATATATGAGCTATGCTTGTTGCTCGAAGATCCTATCGAACCTTATCCTGGGTCTAGTCGTCGACGGGAGCTCTCGCCGAGCCTCCTTGGTGTCAACAAGGCCATCAACCGGGAAGCTAGATTGGTCTTATACCAGAGTCGCTTCGATTTCACCGTAACAATGTCTAAATACGTATCCTCGGCCCTCAAGAGAATCGGCCGCGATAATGCAGAGTGTATCCGACATATCTATGTCGAATTTCCGCCTTTTAGCAGCCTGAAACCGGGTAATATCGCCCTCATCGAAGAAGAGGCTGACATCCTAGCGGTCATTTAAAGCAGTTGCGCCAATTTGAGAACGATCATGACGTCCCAGCATTGCCTAGGTGACGCGCATATTTGGCATGACTTACGCGATGAGCCTACAATCGCTACTGAGGCGTTGGCGCTGGTGGATACTTGTTTTAGATCCTTTTTGTTCTTGCAAGATGTCATCATCGAGGTGTGTGAGGAGGCAGTAAGCGATTATATAAGAACGCAAATGGAGAGCCAAGGATGGACCATTCTCGTAAGGAGCACTACCTACCATCAGGACCGAATGGGCTTTCGATAAATGGGGTAGCTACAATTACTCCTATGGAGATTAAAACTATGATGACAACTGATAGAGAAGAGCGGTGGACTGAATGCTCCTCCCTCGATCCACGACAAGGCTCAACCTTGATAACTGGCAGTTAGTAATTTACCCCTTCTATTAAGTCGAGAATACGACGAAGACTAACTATAATTTACAGTAACTGGTTACGAGAACTATGCGAAAGGTGTGAGGGGGAAGGCGGCATAGGATTATGTTGTTTCTAAACTAAAGCTATTATATTCCAAGTCACCTCTATATTAAGACGCCGGTCTCTACTTCGCGAACATATCCCAATACAAAATCGATCCTCAGAACCTGCTCCCTAGTGTCTAATCATTAGTATCCAATCCTCAACATCCAGCCCTCAGAATCCGCCCATTGAAACCCCCCTATTTCTCCCCCTCCAATCCAGCCTTGACCAATAGTACCCCTCTCTTCGCCAACTCCGCATTATCCAGCACCTTCCCTTGATCCCTCCACTTCAGCACAATATCCAAAGTCGCTGCCGCCAACTCCTTCACTCCCACACCCCTCAAACCAGCCGGAAGCCCCGACATCATCGCCCCCACCACAGACCCCGGCGCATGAACCATGGCCGGCCGCGTAACCACCACCTCGATCTTCTCCCTGTTCTTCGGGCGCGCTGCAAAAGCGAGGATCTCCATCTCAGCCTCGCCTTTGACTTTGCGCGCGGGCCCCATGAAGAGTGCTGAGGAGTTTGGGTCGGAGATTGAGAGTGCGCCGCCGGTGAAGAGGAAGCGGATGGGCTGCGTTGGCGGGGTGGGGAGTTGAGTGAGAGCGGTGGCGAGGGCGTGGGTGTAGGTTAGGGAGACGAGGCGTTGGTCGGGGACGGAGGCGGTTTTGATACCGAGGGTCCTGGGGGGATGTTAGAATATAAGAGAAAGGGGGGGTTGGGGGGGGTTATAGGTACCAGATGCAGGCTTCTGCGCCATCGAGCTGGGCGAGGACGTCGGGGGTGTAGATAGCGAAGTCGGCGAGGATTATGACTTGGAGTTTTGGGTGGGTGATGGGAGGGGATAGGGCGCGGCGGGAAAGGACGACGAGGGTGGTTATTGAGGGGTGGATGAGAGCTTGGCGGAGGACTTCGGTGCCGATGAAGCCTGTTGCGCCGGTGAGGATGACCTTCATTTTGGAGGAATGTCGAAAAATAGTTAGATCTCTGGGTCCGTTGGGTATTGAGACTGGGAATATGATATTTGTTTCGGACAGAATATTTTGGTGGTTTGAGAAATGACTTTTGTTGTGAGAATTTAAATGTGAGAATGATGCTGAATAAATTACAAGAGATGGACTAAAGAGATAATACTTATACTTATTCTTCCAGTTTGACCTCGTCACCAAAGTATCGCAAGTTCATCCGTTTCCCATCCATGGTTTATTTTTGTGACGAGTCCAACATTCGTACCTGCCAATATTGAATTGTATAGAATTCGGTCGAATGTCAGATGTAGAAATCGGCCGCCAAACTCTCCGGGACGGAGTATATTTAAGTTGACAGGTTGACAGCGGAGTTGAGTTGCCCCGTCTCATCACGTGATATTGAGAAGGTCTCGCCGACTTATGGAACATTGGCAGTCACACCCAGAGACAATTAATATAATTCATGGCACATCATCAGGCACACAGTTTGGAACACGAGAGAATGTTCATGGCCAATAAGAGGTAGGACGCCGGACCGCTGATATATTCATCCTTCACGGGCATTTATAAACATTACTGTCCGTTGATATTAGTACCTTACCCTCATTCTGGAGTACTGCCTGCCCAACAGCTATAATGTAGCTAACAGAAAGATCCCCCGCTATAGAGTTGCTAACATGGCGAGACATGTGAATAGCTTCCTCACAGGCCACACAAGTATTCCCTTCTCACGCTATTCACAGTCACTCGCAGAGACAACGTATTCACTCGCATGTTCCAGCATGAGCACCTCCCACCATAAATCATCAACGAAAGACGTTCTCTAACCTTCAAGCTCATCTCTCATGCCAACAAAATGGCACCAAAACAAGCAGTCACGCCCTTGACCCAAGATGAATTCAGAAAGTACCAACCCCCGCCCCTTCTCCATGAAGCCCAACTAACAAAGGCAGGAAATGTGATTGTCAGGTCGTCACCATCTACGCTGGTCGTGATTGTCACTCCTCTTTCACACTCCCCAAAGACCTTCTCGGCTACTACTCCCGAACTTTCGCACACTATTTCAACGGCACCTCCGCGCAAGCCCTGTCTGGCTTCTTGAACCTCCCAGCTGTTGATCCCAAGTTGTTGGCTGTGCTGATCGACTACATCAAGCATGGATCTGCGTCTTTCCCATACAGTTTCGCGGGGATTTGGGGGCGAGAGAGGGATGGTGTTGCGGCGGCAGCATATCAGTTGATCAGTGACTGTGTTAGGACTCTCACAGCATTCTTGCGTCTCTGCGCCGCCTACGATGTCCATGAGGCAGGGGTAGCGATATACGAGCCTCTCGCTATATGCGTCTGTCTGGCACAGAGCTATGGTATTGACATCAAGAGGATCCTGACGGATGGTTTTATTAACACGGTTCTTGAAACTCTTCCGGATCTACCGGGCGGAAATACTGTGCTTGTTTTATTGGCGCAGGCTACCAGTGCGGATACAGTGATTAATCATCATCTGGTTTCCATGTGAGAGTGAGTGGAGTGATTAATCATTATCTGGTTTCCATGTGTGTGGAGGGGGTGGTCGGCATGAGGGCTAAGAAGAACGAGGATAATAGGATGAGACTGGTGCTGGCATCACGACATCAGGAGGGCCACGAGCAGTGCTTGTGGAGAATGGGAAACCAACAACAGATGTGGGGTATTGCTGTGAAACTATATCAACCTCAACTCTAGATGCTTGGAAGACTCCAAGCAAGGCTAGATGTATTATCGAGGAAGATTTATAACCTGACGTCTCTCCGTGTGTTCGTGACTGTGGATCAGCTGCCTTCATCGTGACCAGTTTTCCTACAGATTCCCTATTGATAAAGCTACACGCCGATGAACTAGATGTATATTGAAGAAATCATGGTTTTATAACAGTGAAAGCAAACTCTACTGCTGTTGCTCTCATTTTCTGATTTCTATGAAGTCGATAGTGTATAAATGCTGCCGCTACCCCACACAGAGACCCCACAAATTCCCACTAGTAAATGCCGAGGCATATCCAATACGCTCGGCTCTCCGACCTCACTCTTCTCCGCACGTACCCCACCGTTTAGTTAGGTATGGTCCCATTGAGATCTGCTATTGCATTTTTCCATCTTTATATATATTCCACATCCGCCTGTAAATAAATTGTTTTGATATACTTTTGCGAATTCGTCGTTATTCCTCCAGACTACGTAACCCCGTCGTAACTGATAAGCTCTTATCAAGATGGCTGCCGCTGCCGAAACCGTTCTCAATGACTTCCCTTCCCTTTTCTCCCTGAAGGGTAAGGTCGTCGTCGTTACTGGCGGATCCCGTGGCCTGGGACTCCACGCTGCATCAGGGTATGTGATTAACTTCATCCTGATAAACCCATCTAACAGCTATAAACAGATTTCTCCAAGCTGGCGCCGCCAAGGTCTACATCACCTCGCGCAAGGCCAAGGCATGTGACGAGGCCGTCGCAGCCCTTAACAAACTCCCAAACCTGCAGCCGGGTGCCCATGCCATTTCGGTCCCAGCCGACTCGGCCAAGTTCTCCGGAGTTGAGCACCTCGTCCGCGAGGTGAGCAAGACCACCGATCACGTCGACATCCTGTTTGCCAACGCAGGAGCCACTTGGGGCGAGAAGTTCGACACTCACCCCGATGAGGCGTTCGCCAAGGTCATGGACCTGAATGTCAAGAGTGTGTTCAACACCGTTAGATTGTTCGCACCGCTGCTGCAGAAGAACGCGTCTGTCCAGGACACGTCGAGGGTCATAATCACCGCATCCGTGGCGGGCATTGGAGTTGGAAGCCTCGGCGAGAATGCCACCTTCGGATACTCGGCCTCCAAGGCTGCGGCTATCCATCTTTCCAAGAACCTTGCTGTCGAGCTTGGCCCAAGAGGAATCTTGGTTAATGCCATTGCGCCGGGCTTCTTCCCGTCGAAGATGGCAAATGGTCTGTTGGACCTTGCTGGCGGCGCTGAGAAGGTTGCTAGGAGAAACCCGAACAGGAGGTTGGGGTCACCGGAGGATCTGGCTGGAGCTGTTGTATTCTTGTCTAGTAGGGCCGCTAGCCACATCAACGGTGCTACACTGGTGATTGATGGCGGAGAGGTGATATCGAGGGGGGCCATGGGCGAGCTGGAAGAGGACAAGGCCAAGCTGTAGAGATATTAAGGTTATTTAGCATACAATATATGTAACAAGTACAATACCACATCTACATGACATGCGGACTTAAGATTGGACTTCTTATCAAGCACAACGTATGCCGGACCGCGATCTCATGTTCTTAAAAGCCATATATTATATTTATAGGTAGCTCCTATATGCGAGTTTACACTCCATAAGCCACATACTTTGTTGGATTAAAGCTTTCGTGCTACCCAGTGGCTAACTTGATATGTATTTTGGAGCATGCTTTCATCGTCCTGGATATATCCCGCTCTGATACCAGACTCCTTGCTTTCAACCTTGAACCCAAAGTGCTCGACCAGAGCAATAACCTCGTCATTTGTCAACTCAATGCTCCCAGGGTCAGCAATACCTAAAGTAGTCAGTAACATAATATCCTCGTGCGTCAAGTTGCTTACCAGAGGTATCCACGATCTTTTTGCCGGCATCTTTAGTTCCAAATGAGCCAGGGGCATTATTCTCAAAGTGCCACAAGAGAGGTCCAATGTTGCTCCATATCCCTCCTGCCTTAAGACAATTCGTAATTGTCTCAATGTATCGGATTAAGTTCGGGGCCGTGTCAATGAAGAAAACGGTCGCAATAGCATCGTACATATCTTTATGTTCTTCATCATTGTATAGACAGATAAAGTCAGAAGCGCTCATCGACATCTCGCCAGCCTTTTGAGTGGTGTTTCCGGCGCTATTCTTTTCGTGCAGCGCAGTCCCAGGGTGGATGTCTGGAATTCTAAATGATTGCAGTTGCCGAGAACGATTTTGGTGATTGGAAAAGTTGTGAACCCAAGGGAATATTGTGTGAACCTGAGCGCCCGAGCAGTAGTTGAGGATATAAGAACTGGCAAGGAGCTGATGGTAGCTCATTTCATTGCCTTCGACGTTGAAGCCCTCGTAGCAGAGATCAAAAACGAGGCGCCCAAGCCCCGCGCCAGGTACCAGAACATTCATAGTTTTGCCACCGCGTTTCACTCGCTCTGCCTTCAGATCGTTCATAACAGGTCCGTAGCATGCCTTTCGCTCGACGGCGCCTTCGGCGGACCAGTCTCTGTAGAACTGGCGAATTGTGCTTCTCGCCTTGTCAAGGTCGCCTGTTTTTGCGACCCCCTTCCACAATTTAGACGACTTAAGTTTGTCAAAGTCCATTGAAGACTCGAACGATTCGAGGCCTGACTGGAGAATGGCTGCAGCAAGTTCCCCATTTTTGTCAATGGCATCGTCCACGGCATTGAGAGTGTCTAAATAGGAAAACGGAGGGGCTGCAAGAAGCTCCCAGTGTTTCTGAGGGAGGGCATAGAAAGATTGCCTCCTCATATGCGTTGTGTTATAATGGGCAATCTTGGTATATTGACTATTCACACACAATCAGCTCTTGGAGAACTAATGGTGTGGTGTATGCTTCTGAAACCAGGTACGGAAGCACATTACGAGCGTCCACATGATAAGACTCATTGGTATTTAAAATGTATACCGCAGAAGAAGAATTCGACGCCAGACAAGGCTGAGAAATAGGAGAGACGTACTGGAATGAATCGAGCGCTTGAAATAAGACCTTCTGCTCCTCTTCGTCCCCCATGACCTCCGCTGCGCCTCCCCACCCTTCATCCGCATCACTTGACGCAGACGAGGAGCTGGACTCCTCAATGTTATAGGACATCACGCAATTATAGACAAGAAAGAGGACGAACTATGCACATTATCAACTTATCTCCATTGAATGTGTCTAGTTTCCCCATTTGGCAGTTGTGAGGTACTGGGCCGGCAAAATCGAGTCACCGCCTTCGTCACCGTGGACCCCTCCAGAGTCCCTACATACACATCACGTAAACATCCACTCCCACCAAAGGTTCACACCACTGGACAGTTACAACATGGCTGAAACTCTGGATCGAACCGGGCGGCAGGCAGGAAAGCCGATTGAACTCGCAATTCCGCTTCCAAATGCACCGCAAACCAAGATCTATATCCGTCTGACCATCAGCGCGACCTCCATACTCCTTCTGTTGACCACGGTTTTTGGAGGAGAGTCTGCCATCAAACCTGCTTTGGGGTCTTTTGTTTATGCTTTACCAGACGTGAGTGTACTCTCTGTGAAATAAAGGCCCATGAAGTTATTCAAAAGCTGACAATTCGATTATAGCGTGTGAATCCAGGCCAGACCTTGTGTACCCAACTCTACACTTATGAATCCTCGATCGATTTCACAACCCGCCTAGCCAAACTTCTAGCAAGGAAAAGCAAGATACCCGTATATGTCGGCAATTCAATGGAGTTTTCGAGCGCAGGCATGGGAGGGACCGTCGAGGAAGAGATGGCAGGGTTTAAGGCTGTTGTGGAAGTGGTAATGGCCGAGGTCGACCATCTCAGTCAACCAAGCGATGTCGGAATCAAACACACTTCATGAGAATGCACGTTTTTCAAAGACACTGGAATCAACAACCTGCAAACTACTCATCTGGGATGGAGTTCATCTGTAACCGAGCCCAGTAGCTGGCTCTCGAGCGTGCCGTTGGGCATATGGGCCTATGCTATGGTCTGGGAATGAAGCACTGCCGTTCAGTGCCCATTGGGAATATAGGCCTATGTTGTGGTCTGGGAATGAAGCACTGTCGTTCAGTTTCTATGAACGCCATTTTACACGGCATTTGCGCAACGTACGGGAAGGCGTACGTCATGAACTCACCTGGTGTGAGGGGTTCGTGGAACAGTGCGAGAGGTCAGAATGTATATTGAATCGCATGCAGTTCGATTCTCACATGATGCCCAACTCACCCACCCCCTTGTTTAGAGGGCAATATATGCATGGAAACGGGCGTGCATCTCTTCTGTTAGGATTACTATCTGCTCTGTTGCAGTAATACAGATGAAATACCAGATTTGTGTATCCCAAATTTGTATGACAGACGAAAGAAAGAGTCATCAGTATGGATAGACCTTAAGGAACATACAGTTAACGCCAGTGATCGTGGTCACATATGCCATTCGCATAGGTATTTGCATTTACAGCGGTCCTATCCTATACTATTTAGTTCCCATTATATTAATTGCCAGAGAAGCTATTTAAAATGAAGTCTTAAAGTCGCTAAATTTGATAGTTATGTCGAAGAGTAGTAGCCCTTGAGCGCCATCAAATCTGCAGGTTGATGAAAACGGAAAGTTATAAGGTTGTGGATCCATACTATGGCCCTATGGACTTGTGATGAGTTAAGAATCACAGCGCAGATATGGCAAAGAGCGAACACACACAAGTACGTGCGTTTATAGGGAACGGTTACAATAAATAGCAGCGAATAGTGGCCCATGTTTTATGTTACTCAAAATATGTAGATAAACATAGGATTGCTTTTTACAGAGTTGAGGATATCATAAAAGATAAAGGGTGCAGTCACGGAGCGGTGTTCTGCCGTCAGAGCTGGGGGCTTTGGAGGGGTAAGTTGACTTTGGTGGAGACATTTCATGGCTCTCAGCCATCGCAAGCGAATCAGAATTGCCCGTACCCTCAGAGACGACGACGTCAATTCTAGGAAATCTTACAATATCTGTCGGCTTTAGTAGTTGACAGCATAATTATCGTCCTACTGCTCTCGCGACCCGATATACATCTTCTAAAATTATTATATTTGGCTAACCGCCACGAAGAAGCGACATCTTTTTCGTTGTGCGTGCACCCGCCGGACCCACCACCGCTTTCACGAAGCGCCGATTGAGCAAACAGATTCGGAATCTGGAGCAAGTCTACAGTTCCTAAGAGACACCGAAGGTACCACGACCTTCAACCATACAAGGCCGGTACTCAGTCCCTTATAGGTATGTAGATGGCAGAAAAATTGCCGCCCTTTTCGTTTCCGTGGCGTTTGCGTCGCTTGATCCCCTCTATCTGGAACCCCAGCTAATTTTGAGGCTATGAACAGATGTCGATCTAACGTTTCTGACGTCCCACAAGACATCCCGTGTGACCGAAGCGGGCTATTCAGACGCAGCGAATATACAGCAAGCTGAAAATTTCAATTGGGCTCTAAGGATAGTCGAAATACCTCCGGTTTCAGGATCTGCCATGGCGTGGCAGCCGACCGACGAGGCCCTGGGGCAGTTGGCGGGGTGTCTGAGAGATTCAACCGATGGGCACGACAAGACGAAGCAAAAGCAAGCTGAACTAGTATGTTTACCCATAGCCTCGAATCCTCTATACTGTCCCTGGGGGAAAAGCGCATGTTTTGAGGGGTAAAAGAACTAACGTTTGTTTTCTAGATGCTGGCGCAAGCACAGAATTCACCAGACATCAACAACTATCTCACGTACCTATTCACCAGTCCTGACGTTCCACCAGGACTCCCGTACACGGAAATCCAATACCATACCGTCAGGGCCGTGGCGTCGATTACCCTGAAAAACAACATTAGGACGGGATACAAAACGATACCGGAGTCAAGCCTGGCGCTTATTCGGTCTACCCTACCGCTTGCGCTCCAGGACAAGAATGCTCAGATCAGAAGTTATGCAGGAATTGTAATCACTGAAATTGTCAAGCGTGGTGGAATACTTGCGTGGCCAGAGCTTCTGCCTCACCTAATCGATCTGGTGGGCAATGGGAGTGGAAATGTCACCCAAGTGGCTCAAGAAGGCGCCATGTCTGCGTTGACCAAAATCTGCGAAGACAACAAGCAACTACTGGATAGTGACTACCAAGGCCAACGCCCGCTTAATGTTCTCATTCCCAAACTGATCGAGTTTACTCAAAGCCCACTCCCGAAGGTTCGGACTTTAGCTCTGACAAGCATCAATGAATTCATACACCAGAAGCCGCAGGCCATTCTGGTCAACTTGGATGTGCTATTAGGCCACCTATTCCAATTGGCAAACGATACTGTTACAGATGTTCGCAGACAAGTTTGTCGGGCGTTCGTCTCAATTGTGGAAGTTCGGCCAGACAAGGTTCTGCCATATATTGGAGGTTTGGTCGATTACATTATCGCCCAGCAAAAGCAAACTGACGATGAGGATCTTGCTTGCGATGCAGCAGAGTTTTGGCTTAGTGTGGGCGAGCACCAGGAACTATGGAAAGCCTTGGCACCGTACCTTGATAGGATTATTCCGGTCTTATTAGATAGCATGGTCTACAGCGAGGACGACATCGCCGATTTGGGTGGTGTTGTTGACGACGCAGAAGAAGATGACAGGGCAGAGGATATCAAACCTACGTTTGCTCGTGGAAAGGACGCCAGAAATTTCGAAGGTGAGGCGGCCGAAGCACAGAATGGAGACGCATACAAAAAGTTGCCTGGAGGAAGCGATTCTGATGATCTCGACGAAGGCGAAATAGACGAGTCAGATGATGAGGACGACTACAATCCAGAAGACCAGTGGAATCTACGGAAATGCTCTGCAGCTGCACTGGATGTCTTTGCCACGGACTTCCGAGGACCAGTCTTCGAGTCAATTCTGCCATACCTGATGACTAACCTAAAGCATGAAGACTGGCCTCACCGGGAGGCCGCAGTTCTTGCTCTTGGTGCCGTTGCAGAGGGTTGTATGGATGTGGTTACTCCGCACCTACCGGAACTAGTACCATACCTCATCAGCTTACTGAATGACACGGAGCCACTTGTACGGCAGATCACCTGCTGGACTCTTGGAAGGTACTCAGCATGGGGAGTTGGTCTTACAGATGAATCCGACCGTGCAAGGTATTTCGTGCCAGTGATGGAGGGTCTTCTGATGAAAATGCTTGATCGCAATAAGAAAGTCCAGGAGGCAGGAGCATCCGCATTTGCACACCTTGAAGAAAAGGCTGGCTCGCAACTCATCCCCTACTGCAACCCAATTATTCGCCAATTCGTACGCTGTTTCGACAGATACAAGGAGAAGAACATGTTCATACTGTACGACTGTGTACAGACTTTGGCTGAGCATGTTGGCCCTAGCCTTGCTACCCCCGAACTAATCGACTTATTGATGCCTGCACTCATTAGCCGATGGAGAAAGGTTTCCGACCAGTCTCGAGAACTGTTTCCCCTTCTGGAATGTCTATCATACGTCGCGGCAGCATTTGGGACGGCTTTCACGCCTTACTCACCTGATATTTTCGCTAGGTGTATCAAGATTCTCCATCAGAATCTTGAAGACCACGCCCTCGCTGCAACCAATCCTATCTACGATAGCCCTGACAAAGACTTTTTGGTCACAAGTTTGGATCTTTTGAGCGCGATTATACAAGTCCTTGATACTGCCGAGTCCGCGCAGCTCGTTTCAACCGCACAACCTAACTTCTTCGAGCTTCTGACTTTCTGTATGGAAGATCCAACCAGTGACGTTCGCCAGTCATCATATGCGTTACTCGGAGACTGCGCGAAATGTGTTGCTCCTCAACTGGGGCCATTCCTGCCAAGTATAATGCCAGTACTTCTCAAGCAACTCAACCTGGCTGAAGTATTGGAGGAGCAAATCGAGAATGGGTTCAGTGTTACTAACAACGCCTGTTGGTCATTGGGTGAGATTGCCATTCGACACGGCAAAGTTCTGGCGCCATATATCGACCAGCTGCTTCAACGCCTCGTGGATATCCTCGGAAACAACAAGGTGCCTACTTCCGTAAACGAGAATGCTGGAATTGCACTTGGGCGTTTGGGTCTCGATAACTCAGAAGCCATGGCCCCTCATCTTGCATTATACGCAGCGTATTTCCTAAACTCGATGGACAGTGTCGACTATACAGAAGAGAAGGTTTCTGCCTTCATTGGATTCACGATGATTGTTGGCCGGAACCCGCAAGCGATGGAGAGCGTCCTCGTTCATTTCTTTACGTCGATTGCACACTATAAGCACGAGTTCGAATTCACCACAGAACACAAGGTCAACCTCCACACCTTGTTCGCACAGGTATGTTTATTACGAGCTTCGTTCTGCTTTGTGACTGGGTCGCTAACTTTCCACAGGCTTTGACTGCATATAGGTCTCTCATCCCGGATTTCGATGGTTTCCTCAACCAGCTTCCAGCTGCAGAACAACAAGCTCTGCGAGCAACTTACAACTTGTAAATAGAAAGATCCTTCGGGAGAGGCACAGCATTGGCGCAATAGGGGAGTGTTTTGGGCAAATAATGTTGCATTTATGATGGCACGACCCGAAGACGAAAAAGATGGAAACTGGGGGGAAGGAGAGATTCAGACCGCGTTTCCGAAGCGGTGGATTCGCTTGGCTGGCCACAAATGACTGGCTCTGAATTCTTGGCGAGTCTTGATTCAAAATACTGGTGTTATCAAGAAGGGAGGGGGTGTCGGGGTGCGATGTTGCTGATGAAGGGATCATGTTGGGGAATGAGCATGGCTCTGATAAAGAGGTCACAGTGAGAGAACTGTGTCCAGAGGGGAGTTTTTGCAGAGTATAAATCTTCCATGAAATAGCCATGAAGATGAATTTAGTGACACGGAACCTTATGTTCCGTGTGCAGATAGAATACACGTAGATAGAACAAATAGCATCAATGTCTTAGCTATCAAGTTTCATGAAGAATGCGTCAGCTGAGCTTATTGGTTCACAGGCCTCGATGGCATTCTTGTTGTGTAGAGGTTCTATTGTACAATAATCTAGCGTTGACGACAATGTGAATGAATAGTAATTGAACTCATATTGTTAGAACTTAGTTTGTCTTAGCTTGTAGGTTTACCATTGTGCCCATGATACCGAAGATCTCACAATAGCTTCAAATGTCTTGAGCTCTCAAACTGGCAGGAGTAACCGTGAAGAAAATACCTTTCGTTCCTTCATTCCTTCCTTCCTTCTTCTTTCATCCTTTTCAATTATTTCGACAATTTTGTTATTTTCAAAAACCTCTCGACTCAATCAATCAATCAATCAATTACTCCGGTGAATATCATCTTCTCAAACGGGGTTCTCGAAATCAATGCTTACTCATCAAAGAAAACCAAACTTTCCATCCCAACCAATCACAAACCCCATTTCAAAAATGGGTTACCTTTTGCGTGCCAGAAAGGCCGCTATCCCCCCTGCAGGTACCATCGCAGGCCACGAAAACGGGTACGTGCCGTCCACTCCGTCTCCAATATTATTTCATTGCGCGCGCGAGGCTATAAACATCGAGGGCTTCTTTGTTGTGAGCTGGCGTACTTGAATTTTTTTCAGCCACCTCTTTGAGCGGGTTCATACTCTTTCCTATTGCACACTGCAATATCCACTTCCGCTCTTCATAATTTTGCTACTTACCTTATTTTACCCTTGTGTTAATATTTCGCTTCCCTTCTGTTCGCCGCACGCGTCGCAATTTCTGGCGCTTTCGAGAACCGCACCTCGGATCTACTCAACTACATACTTCAGAACAATCCATTGACTCTTTAATCCCAGCACCAAGATGGCACCAAAGCGCAAAGCAGCTGCGCCGGTCGGTGAAGAGACCGCTTTGAAGAAGACCAGGGCTACTCGTAAGTTTTTATCTTTCCCTGACACTTTCCAACATTGAGTTTGGATCAAACTGACCCCGAATAGCCGCAGCCCGCAAGATCGCCGTGCCAAAGGCGGCCGAATCGAAGAAGGCGACTGTCGCCAAGAAGGCCGTCGTCGAGAAGAAGCCCGTCAAGAAGGCGGTTGCGGAGAAGAAAACCGAAGCTGCCAAGCCAAAGAAGCCGGCCGCCAAACCAAAGAAAGCCGAGCCAAAGAAGGTCGAGGAAGGGGAGTCATCTGAAGAAGAAGAGGCCTCCGAGGATGAGGCTGCTGCTGAGCCCAAGGTCGCTCCAAAGGCCAAAGCGGCACCAAAGCCAAAGGCGGCCGCAAAGCCAGCGCCAGCACCAGCCCCGAAGGTCGTTAAATTTGGCCCGACCATCAACAAGGCGCCAACTCAGAAACTGGATGTTTATGTCTTTGGCGAAGGCACTTCTGGCGAGCTTGGGCTTGGCAACAAGACCATCGATAACAAGAAGCCGATTGACGTCAAGCGTCCCCGTCTCAATGAGAACCTGTCCGCCTCGAAGGTCGGCGTCGTTCAGATTTCGGTTGGAGGCATGCACTGCGCTGCCTTGACCCACGACAACAAGATCCTCACTTGGGGTGTCAATGATCAGGGTGCACTTGGCCGCGACACAAAGTGGGATGGTGGTCTCAAGGATATGGATGATGGAAGCGATAGCGGCTCTGAGTCTGACGATGAGGATGCCATGAACCCACGTGAAAGCACACCTGCAGCCGTTGACCCCAAGCATTTCCCAGCGGGCATCGTGTTCACCCAGGTTTGCGCAAGTGACAGCGCTACGTTCGCCGTGACTGCTGACGGCTCCGTCTGGGGCTGGGGCACTTTCAGAGTGAGTATCCTATCCTGGCGCAACTTTTATCAGCTACTAACTATTTTCTAGAGCAACGACGGTATTCTCGGCTTCACTCCAGATATCATGGTCCAAAATACTCCAATGAAGATCCCAGAGCTGAAGAAGATCACCAGCTTGTCCGCCGGCGCCAACCACATCCTTGCGCTTGATGCCAAGAACAACGTCTGGGCCTGGGGCAGTGGCCAGCAGAACCAGCTTGGTCGCAGAGTCGTGGAGCGCACTCGTACCGGTGGCCTCATTCCCCGTGAATTTGGCCTTCCCCGTGGCAAGATTGAACAGGTTGCTACCGGCGCATACCACAGCTTCGCTGTTGCCAAGGACGGCCGCGTTTTTGCCTGGGGACTCAACAACTTTGGCGAGTGTGGCATTGTCGAGGGTGCTGGCGAGGACAATGCTGTGATCCCGAAACCAACTGAGGTTACGGAGCTCAAGCCCTACAACATCAAGGAGATCACCGGTG
The DNA here is from genome assembly GCA_001662605.1 of Pseudogymnoascus sp. 05NY08. Taxonomy (NCBI): domain Eukaryota; kingdom Fungi; phylum Ascomycota; class Leotiomycetes; order Thelebolales; family Thelebolaceae; genus Pseudogymnoascus; species Pseudogymnoascus sp. 05NY08. The sequence goes on along the minus strand of KV458799.1, from coordinate 59,343 downwards.
GAGGTCACCACTCAATTGCTTGCACCGATAAGGGCGAGCTTCTCGCATGGGGCCGTTCCGATGGAGGTCAGCTTGGTGTCGATATCTCCAAGGTTCCCAAGGAGCACATTACTTTTGATGAGCGCGAGAACCCTCGCATGGTTACAGTTCCAGTTGTCGTTCCAGGTATCAAGGCTGCTACTGTTGCTGCTGGCGGCGACAACTCATTCGCCGTCGACACTGATGGCAAGGCTTACAGCTGGGGCTTCAGTGCCAATTACCAGACTGGTCAGGGAAGTGATGATGATGTCGATATTGCGACTCACATCGACAACACTGCCGTTCGCGGCAAGAAGCTCAACTTCGCCGGTGCTGGTGGACAGTTTTCGATCCTCACTGCGCCGGCTGAATAAGCTGCGCAAATACACACACAATTTCGACATTTGTCATTTTACTCCGGACTCCTCCTTCGTTGGTTGGGTGTCTCTGTCACCCATATAACTTCTTCGGACTCAAATTTTAATACTGCATGCATGTTTGGCGTTTCCCAGGATTTTACTGGTGTGTGCCATGAATAGGAGGATACATTTGCTTGTTTTTGAGGTGAAGGGTCACATACACCAGAGCATAGTTGTCTTTAGATGATTTTTTTACATGAATCAAACTTGTTCTTACATTTAATTTAACTTTGTACCCGTAATTTTCAACGTTCTAAAAGCCCCCTCCAATGCTCCCCATCTTAATATATCGTACATTTTACAAGCTCAACGTACACCTCTCTCTCCCTCCCTTTCTCTTGCGAACACCCAAGCCCAAAACGCCGTTGCTATGTCCAATACAGAGTGAAGATTTGCTGTTGCTCTCGCAGCCGGAAAGTGGGCGTGGCGATAGATGGTGATCGATCCATCCTCGAACTGTCGTCGTAGGTTGTCGATTTTCTCCCTCCCTCCCCCCTTCTTTGCCCGCCGCAAAAGAGCGGTAATTCACGATTCTCAGCTCTATTCAGCGTTAACGCCGTCCCATCCACACAACTACCTATCCTTGAATACCTTCGGTTTCCACCCCCCCTTCAACTCCTCCTCCCTACTCTCCGCCTCCTCCGCCTTCCTCGCCTCACTCTCAATCCTCTCCCGTGCCCTTAGCACTTTACTCTGCAAATAAAAGCTCCCCCCCTTCTTCGGATCATTGACATCAAACAACTTCTTAAATCGGCTAGTCACGTCCTCCATATCGGTTTTCCCCCCCTTGGGAGGCTTGACATTGAGGATCTTGCAGGCTTCTTCGAGTGTGAGGCCGGAGTGCGCGTACCCTGCCCCACCGGCGCCGCCGTTCGCTTTAGATTGCGCTTTTTGGTATTGCGAGGAGGCGGCGGCTTGCTTGTATGCTTCGGTGAAGGCGCGGCCGAGAACGCGCGTGCCGGTTATCACGACTTGGGTGATTATGCGATGCGCCTGTTGAGATCGGGGTGGTTAGCCAGGAGCTCAGGGCGGGAGGCGAAAGGGGTGCGGTTTGCGAGTGGGCAAGCAGAAGGGGAAGGGGAGATGGGAGATGGGGGATTTACCATGGTGAGGATGGAGGGCGCGGGAATGGCGGTCCTTGATAAGTGGGAGGGTGCGTGAGGGCCTGGTGAGGGAGGTCGGAGTTAAAGATCTCCCAGGAACTTTTTGCTCGGCACGGGATTTGCCGCTGTGGAAAAGGGATTGGCCCCGGCTTGGCGCGGCCGACCTCGCCATTGTTGATCCGATGAGCCTCAGAAATCGTAAATGTAAAGTATACGTTTATCAGATAGATATTTATTTAATATTTATTATAGATGTATTATTTATAATTGTTATGTGCAGTATTTTTATTTTGGGGAATTTTGCATGTATGATTTAAATCATGGGTAATTTTATACTCGTGCCGCCCAAAGTCCTTGAGACGGATCGTCTCCGTACAGCTCGGAATTTATACCATCAATTTGAGCAAACGGAGCTTTTGCTTTGGAGTTACATATCTAGTGATTGAGATATATTATTTTACTCTATTTTGCTGTGAATTCTATTATGCACATACCTCCTCAGGCTTTTAGGCAGCACGTGTATTTAGGTCAACAGCACCAATTGCAGGATATGAGAGAGGAGTTACAAGATGAGACGTCATAGTGAGCAACAAAAAAGAGCAACAAATACCTCATTGAGAGAATTGAGAGATATATTCACAAGATATCGAAATGCGATCCCTGCAAACAGGAGGCTGAAATGCTCGTAATTGTGCATGGTTCGGCCGTATGACATCTATTAAAGGAGTGCACCTGGTGTCTCTTCTACAGAGTAAGCCAATCCCGCGTATTCTGGCTAATATTGCCTGGCAATATATCCGGGCCAGCCGTTGGCTGAGAAGTCGAAGCCACGAGAAAGAGTTGGCTCTTTCATGTATGCCCCAATTCATTGTGATGAATCAGAATGAGTTCATGGCATGAAAAATGCTCCTTGGCCAATAAAATTTCTCAAGGTTAGGCTCAAGACTACCCAGAGAACCGATAGCATTTGGATTGGGTTGATTTGGTGAAACGGTGCCTTGCTTAGCTAATATACGCATTTAGCTCCTCTTGTGACTTTTCGCTTTTGGTGTGATTTGCCCTTGTTGTAACTAAGAAGGATCTTTCTTTGGTACATTTTAGACTATATAGTCGTGGTACGGTACGTAAAGGGCCCAAAGGAAAAAAAAATCCCTTCAGAAATTTGAAGATCATCTCAACTTCAAAATGAGTTATATTATTGAGAGACACGCCGAGCAATAAATTGCAATTAAATCACATGGGATAAGCCGTGTTATCCTTATCCAACCCACTTCTCTCCGCACTTGCGCCACGCGCGGGACAAAATACCCCATTCACTTGCGCTGGCAGGTGGGGTTTTATATGTACGGAGGACTCTACTGAGTAGTATAGTACTGTTTTGCACTGTAAGTACGGACGGAGTACCTTCTTCCTCATCGCCGGAGTCTTGTAATGGGAATCTATTGGAAAGTTGCACTGTGCTCTGTGTTCCGTACTTGACTTTATTGATTCTATTGACTTGACGGTATTGAACCCGTTACTAACTGTACTGTACAGAATTGCACGCACTACAGTACCTGACCCTTTCGGCGGCGGTGTCCCTTTTTGGCCCTTTCGGCCCTTGTGGTACTGTAGTAAATCGACCGCCGCGCCACGCCTGGAACCACACAATCAAGCAATCAACAACGAACAACGAACAACGAACCAACCAGACCCAGAGTTCACAATCCAGACCAGAGCTGACTGAACCCCACTGTCCACTGTCCTGTCCACCACCTCCGCCCTCCCTCCACCACCACGAACGACCGGCAGCCGGATTTCCGTACGGATAAGATCAAGCGAATGCAGCCCGCTACTACTACTCTACTGCACTACTAATCACTCACTACTTACTCCATTCACCTTACTCACGCACCCAACTTGCAATCCCATACCGTCCGTCTCACGACATCCCATACACACTTACTACACCTGCCGTTCAACCCGCCATTCCCGACGACAACACTTCTTCATCTACTACACCGGAAAATTCGGCATCGGTGTAATCTCTTCGACCTCTCATAGATAACCCCTCAATCCCCGCCTTCTATTGTTTGACCATCTTCCCGGTCGCGAGGTGGTCCCCGCAGCTGTACATCCTCCATGGGGAACAGCGCAACAAAGGAGCAGAGACCTTCCTCTGCTGTTGGATACCACAGCCACCATCAGGATGCGAGTTCGTCACAGGCGGGATCAGCGAACCCATCGACAAACCCGTATTCCGCACGCAGCGGTCGGGGAAGCCGCCATGATCTATCATTCTTGGGCATAGGGTCGGCATCTCACACCGTCGATGGACCAGAGGTGCGAAGGGAAACAAAGCAGGAAAGAGAGGCGAGGAGGTTAGAAAAGGAAAGGGTGGCAAGGGAGAAGGAGCGTACGAGGAGTATGAAGGAAGAGCATGTCGATGGGGGATACTTGGTCACGCAAGGAGTTTATACCGGCACTGAGGACTTCAGCAAACCGGTTGTGAGGCAGTTTATGGTAGGCCACTCACATACAACATGCAACGTCAATTGCTGACCCTTGACCCTTCTAGATTGAGCGACGCATTGCACCATTTTGGTACGGCCTCAACGACTTCCACCACGAATGGACCGAGCATCAGCTCGTTGCCGCCGCAAAGGGCCTTCCTATCCCAGCAGCGGATGAAATACCTCTGGAGCTCGAGAGACCTCCAACCATAGAATCACCGCGTGCTTCGACCAACAACATAAACAACCTCACCGTACCTATCGCGGGAAGGTCGGATTCGTACGCCTCAGATAACTCCTCTCACCTGTCGCCACCAAACTCAGCTTTCCCGGCATCACCGTCGTCTCCAATTCCTAACCAACCGGTTCATCTGCAAGCGTCATCACCATTCCGCCCACGGTCGAAGACTCTCGCATCTTTAACGTCGAAAAACCCAACTCAAAGCGACATAGTTCCTCGCGAGATTCAACTTCCCGTCGATCCTTACGTTAACGGATTGCGTATGGAAGCATTTCTATACAAAGATGCTACGGAATGCCCGATCTGCTTCATATACTATCCACCATACCTAAACAAAACCCGGTGCTGCGACCAGCCCATCTGCTCCGAGTGCTTCGTACAGATTAAGCGGCCGGACCCTCATCCTCCGGAGCACGAGCATAACGATACCTCAAATCCTTCGCCTCCTCCACCTCCTACCCAAGAGAACCCAGAGACTTTGGTTTCGGAACCTGCTAATTGTCCGTATTGCCAGCAAGCAGAATTTGGGGTAACATACGAAGTTCCTCCGTTTAGGCGGGGTATGGCCTATGCAAACTTAGGGCCAACAAGTTATGGCTCTGCCATGTCCTCATCATCGTCTTTAAATTCCGCAGCCAGCCCTTCACTTAAACCAATCGCTGGACGACGAAGGACGACCTCGGTATCAGCTAGCGATGCCACAGTCATTACTACAGACAAAGTAAGGCCAGACTGGGCAACTAAGCTGGCAAATGCCAGGAACCACGCTGCGCGGAGATCGGCCGCGGCTACCGCTCTTCATACAGCTGCTTATATGATGGGAACTGGGGGTTCAGAAAGCAGGAGCTTTGGATTTTCAAGCCGTTTTCGTAACCGTGGTAGCCCGGTGGATAGTACTGCGGCTACTCCGACTGATCAGGGGCCGGACGCTGCAGCGCGATTAGCTGCCTTCTCAACCTTAGCGGAGCAACAGGCCCAGAGGCAGCGTGAGGCGCAGGCTGACCCTGGCTCGAGGCGCAGGAGGTCACGGGTAGAGGACCTGGAGGAGATGATGATGATGGAAGCTATTCGTCAGAGCTTAGTCGCAGAAGAGGAGCGCAAGCGAAAGGACGAGAAGGACGCGGCGAAGGATGCAAAGAAGGAGGCTAAGAAGAGGGAGAAGGCAGAGAAGAAAGCAGAAAAGGCTGCTAAGAAAGGAGTATACGGTAGCGGTGCTACCAGTATAAGTGGGAGCGCATTGAGCCTGGTTCTTCCTGGCGTGGGGCGGAGGCGGGGAAACAGCGGAAGCTCTGCTATTGCAAGAGAGGCCGCTGCGAACAAGAATGATAAAGGGAAGGATGTGGACAGGGGAGCAGTGGCGCCATCGACATCTTCATCGGATAGCCCATCCCATGGCGATGAAGCCCCAACTACAGTTCCTACTACACTCCCAACTGGAGCACCAACTGGAACACCCACATTCCGACATCATGTTGAGGAACCGACCCCAGAGCTTCTTCACCAGGAGTTCCCTCCACATTCTCCAACTACGACGACAGCGCCAGAAAAGCCGTCTCACTTGAGGCAAATGTCGAACGCGTCCTCACCCGCGTCCTCAATTGTTGAGTCCGTCCACGGTTCTATCAAGGGCGATTTTCCAGGATCATCATCCTCTGTAGCCTACGTGCTATAGAATTTTAGGCTTATCCTACTTGGCTAGAACTAGGCATCTCAACTTAAATATAAGTTGTTCACATTGTACCATAATATGCTAGAGGATGCTTAAATTGCCAACACACGTGCATGGTACGCAATCGCCGCGCACATGTCGATCTATCAACTTCAAAGCGCTAAGCCACACTGTAATCTCGAAGCGACGTACTTGAAATATGGCTGACGTCACCACCGACCCCTCACCACCCCGCCCACTGCATCCAGAACCAGCTCGAGTGGCGGGCGCGACCGATGACTTGGCTCTGCCCAATATATTCGTCACCTTCCTGAGTACAAAAAGAATCTACGTTGCCATCTCATCTTCCTGCAAACAAAACATTCACACGGATACACTCGATACTATCTCCATCAAACCGCTGGTATCTCAAACTATAAATCACTCAAAACAAATCACGTCACCACCCACATACGCCAATATGTCGGCCAACACTGTTTATGTCAAGAACATCTCGAGTGCGACCTCGAAGAAGGAGGTAACTGAGTAAGTTTTCAAATCCTGGCATCAAACGTTGTCGCATGAGGTCCCAAGCTAATATTGAACCAGCTTCTTCTCATTCTGTGGGAAGATCAAGTCCATTGAGATCACCGCCGGCGCAGACTCCCAAAGCGCAGAAGTTGTGTTCGAGAAGGAGACCGCAGCAAAGACAGCTCTTCTACTGGACAACACCCAGCTTGGAAAGAGCCAAGTTTCCGTGACCGGTGCCGAGGGTGCTAAGGAGTTCGATGAGGGCCACCGCGAGAAGGACAGCGACGAGATTACCCAGGAGGAGAAGCCCCGCTCCCGTATCATCGCCGAGTACCTCGCCCATGGCTACGTTATCGGTGACCAAGCTTCGCAACGTGCGCTCGACCTTGACCACAAGCACGGCATTTCCAGCCGCTTCCTGACTACGCTCCAAAACCTCGACAACAAGTACAAGGCAACCGAGAAGGCCAAGTCTGCGGACCAATCGTACGGCATCTCCACCAAGGCTCAGGGCCTCTTCCAGGGCCTCGCATCATACTACGAGAAGGCCGCCGAGACACCAACCGGCCAGAAGGTCGTCCAGTTCTACTCCCAAACCCAGAAGCAGGTCGAGGATATCCACCGCGAGGCTCGCCGTCTCGCCGACCTCAAGAAGGAGGAAGCTGGCACCACTTGTAAGTGCGGATCTGATTCTTCTATATGCACCTGTGCCCCTGGCACCTGCGACTGCGCTGGATGCGCGAAGTCCGGCAAGTCAAAGAAGGCAGTGCCAGGCACCGATAAGACCACCTGCTCATGTGGCGGCGATAACGAGATCTGCTCCTGCGAAGTGGGCCAGTGTGCCTGCTCCTCGTGCCCAAAGGCATCGAGGACCAAAGCCGCAAGCCAAGCCGCAAGCTCAGGCAAGACAACTTGTAACTGTGGAGGTGATTCAAAGAACTGCGCATGTGCTGAGGGCAAGTGTGCCTGCACTGGATGTGGCAAGACTTCTTAGGTTGGATTTCATATCTCTGGGGGGCTTTATCCTTGATGATGCTAACTAGATCTCTATAGCTGCCTCTACTACACACGATGCTGCTACGTCACAGACGGCGCCGCTCGATAGCACAAAGATACAGCCACTGGACTCTACCACCAAGCAGTAAATCGAATACCGCAGCCGCAAATGGAAAGATTGTTTAATCAAATTATGAAGTTACAAGAATTTTGTTAGTTTGCTGAGCAAGGGGATATTAGTTTGCACTTGGGGCCCGCAGGAGCATTTTTAAGATAGCTTCGGATTGCGTTAGGTAGTGGAATGAAAACACTTTGGCCAATTGAACTGTATGCAGCCTTTTGCACGTTGGGTGATTGCATTGCAGCTTTGTGCACATTAGAAATTAGAATGGAAAGATGTTATCTTTTCAACTATATAGCTTCAATTGGCTACGTAATTTACATATTTCCCATCATAATACCATTCTTACAGCCTCTTCTCGAACTCGCTAATATTTTTTCTGCGGGAAACCTTTCTCAAATTTCTCCTCCAAATGATTCTCCATCGCACCCTTCGGGTTGGATTCAAGGCCCTAGTTTGCAAGTGTTAGCTACCATGAATATAGATCAGAATGAATGCATCGTATCGACATACCTTGAGCTGGTCCTTGGCAGACTGTTCAGTGTTGGGCTTGTCGCTGACGCCTTGTCCTGAGGAAGGAGCGCCCTTCTGGGTATCGGATTGCTTCTCCGCTGGGGGGGATTCGCGGCCTTGGTTTTGGGAAGACATTTTGTGTATTTGAGGTTTTGATAATGTGTGTGTGGTTACGTCGGATATGCTTTGGAAATTGTTAGCTTTGTATAGCCCAAAGCTGAAGAAGGGAGATCCAACTCACTTTCAGATTTTAGATACAGAAGTAGGATAACTAAATTACAGTATTCACGAGGACTGGAATATATAAATGGTGGGTAAGAATCATATATCAAGTCTTGCTCCCTCCACCCCACCATGACACAAGACCCCCACTACGTCATAACGTTTTAGAACCAACGAGCAACCCCCAAGGTACAAGCTCGAAGTACAGTACATACAAATGCGATAATGCACGTGATCGACAGCCAAGCGAGGCTAACACTACAATGCATAAGTGAGTACAGGCACCGTGACCCCTAGATTCAACAATCTATTGTTTGTTCACAGCTTCAACTCTTCCCAGAGAATGTCCTAACTGAGCTCATCTTTGTTGCCCAGAAGCGCCCGTTGATCCCGACCGCAACTGAACGAGAAACAACCATGGCGCCAGACCTCAACTCTGTTCCCCCGTCGCCGCGCCCAATCTCTCAACAATCACCCCGCGTTACAGGAACCCCCTCGTCTCGCCGTGCGTCGCAGCAGATGCCCTCGCCGCCCACCATTCCCCTCTCACCACCTGTTCCTAACATCTTGCCTTCGAACACAAACGCGTTCATGGCTGCCTCTCAACCCGCTGGCGCGCAGGCCACAACCGCGTTTCCAACATTCACGACCGACAACACAGGCGTTGGAACTGGTCCGGGCCCCTTGAGACACCCTCGCCCACTCACCGCAGCGGACATACACCTCCAGCTGGAGAAAGAGCAAGAAGCAGTCGTAAGTCCCCAACCTCCCCGCCCAACCTCACAACCCCCTCAGCAAACCCCATAAACTAACAAAACCCCCCAGGTCAACCGACTAACCCGCGAACTGTCCCTCCTCCGCGCCGCCCAAAACGCGTCCGTCGTCTCCAACACCTCCTCAACATCCGAGCGCGCCGGCCTCCCCGACGCCTCAGACCACCACTCCAACCACCTCCTCTCCGGCCCCTCCCACCCCCTCCCCTCAACCCGGCGCCACCACCGCTCCTCCTCCGCCGCCAGCGCGCGCAGCATCGCCGCCGCATCCGCCGCCTCCACCACTGCGGGCGTAGCAGGGAGCATGGCAAGCGTCTACACGCCCTCTACCTCGGAGCGCACGCGCGGCACTCTCCCGCGCCATGATTCGACGACCCAGTCGCTCAGTCTGAGTCGTCAGAATAGCATTACCAGTTCGCGGCGCTCTGGGGCCTCGTCGCCCGTCCCGCCTCTTACGTCGAGTAGTTCGTACCAGCACTCCGAGTTCTCGCACACCTACCCCATGCGCCCGTCCTTCTCGTCGCAGCATCGCGAGTTTTCAGGGGGACAGGTACCGCAGCTGTCCGGCGGAGACGGGCAGCCTATCACGTCCGTGCAGACGACGGGGCGGTATGAGGAGGCGGTGTATCATCGACATGAGCTGGAGGCTGTGAAGAGGGAGAATGATGCGTTGAAGCAGAAGATTCGGGATTTGGAGAGGTTGGTTAGGGAGGGGAGGCGGGCGAGGGAGGATGAGAGTCGCACGAGGAGCGAGAGTGTTAGTACGACTGCTAGTGTTATGAGGGGGAGGGATGAGGAGAGGGTTGCTGGGACGATTGAGGTGGATGATGTGAGGGTTGGGGAGAGTGCGAGCGGTGGGGGACTGGCGTGAGATGGTGCGAGATCTGAATGAGCGATGTGTTTATGACTGGTGTTTTTTGCTTGATTCGGAAGGTGGGCGGGAAGCGGAATCGGCGATCAATTGTTTTTACTTTAGGTGCCCACTGGCAGTTTCGGCGGGGCGTTATGACAGGTTCTATCTGGGCGAGTGAGTTCGAGAGAGTTTGCAAAAGCTACTTTCTCATAGTGAATATGACAACCATAAAGCGAATTTAAAAACCCCTGGGACCCAGACCTCGTGACTACAATTCCTCTTCCGTAGCAACACATCAAGTGCCTCTAAAGTGAGAAAGAATGCTCGCAGTCGAACCCGCCACCACAAACGCACAAGGCGCTATGGCAACGGAAAGCAAGCGAATTCGTTCAAAGAACACCCCCTGAACTCCAAAAAACGAGCAGCACACTCCTAAGAATGGCTGCCGTTGTAAAAAAAATCTTCTGCTGTACAAGTTAGCTAAAACCTTTCTCAAAAGCACTGTCGAAATCAGCCATCTCGGTCGGTATCTGAGATCTGCGGTCGGCACAGGCTGCTTGATTGAGCCGTCTGATCGAGATCCCTAGATACCGCGTCAGTCACTGTTTTTGCATCCACTGGGATTGAAAAAAAAGGGGAGAGGAAACAAAAATCTGTCTATCGAATGTGAATGATGGGAGCCAAGGCCAACAAGACTATAGAGAGGTTTCTGAATGCTAAACTGTTGAGCTTCCTCGCTCAGTTGGGTATCGTATGTTTTCACGCGCCATACGCCTTAAGACAACCGCCGCCACCCATTTTTCCCACGCTCGTGCGTTCCCATCCGGAGTTTCCCTAGGGTAATATACATCCCGTTCGTTTGCAACATCGTAGTCGTACACACATGTTCATCTGCGGTCGTGCTCTTTCTGCCAGATGCGCTCGAGGTGGTTGCGCTGGACCTCGAAGCTCGAGTAGTTGCCGCCGAGAATGACGCCGAGTACGCTCTGGCCTCTGCGTTCCTCGATGGATTTGGTGGATAGATCGCTCATGTGCTTGAATAGGTCATCGAATGCTCGCGAGAAGGCCTTGCGGATAGCCTGGGTGTTGTGGGAGCCACCGCTGATGTCGTTCGATGAGTTGTTTGGGTCGATGATGGAGAATCTATCAAGGTTACCCGCACGGTAGACGATCTGTCTGGCATTGTTCTGTGGCGCATTAGATTTATGTAGGAGTAAAGGGTTGGAGTGATGTGTGCTTGCCTTCGAGACATATGCAGGTGGCTTCAACTGGATTGCCGTGGAGGTGACATTGAATTCATTGCCATAAAGGTCGAAGAATTCCATGAGAATCTCGCCCAGGTGATGCTCCGGGATCATGTTTCCGCTCTGGATCTGAGGCATGTGCTGTAGTAAGCTGACAACCAGACATGTAACAGTGAATCCGCCAATACCACCGTTCACAGGCTCATTGAGACCTCTCATAGCCAAAAACTGCTTGACAATAGTAACCAAAATGGGCATGGCAGGAAACGTATCCTTCCAATTCTGGAACGTTTTGTTGGCTATTAAACCCGTGTCGTTCTCAAAAGATACGTCTACCCTGAGGCCAGTGTAATAATCGATATACTTAACCAGAGGCACTTTGGCCTTGGAAATTACCTCAATAGAATATGGTGCTGCGATCTTCTCTCTGTCAAGGAAATCTCTGAAGCGGAAAAGGGCGTTTTTGTTGGTATATTTGCCATAACCTCCATCCATGTAACCGCGTGACACGAATACCAAGTCCATATCTGCAGTTGGTAAATAAAGCCCTGCAGGATATGAACCAAAAGGCAAGATGTCAGCATCATGCCAAACCTTTTGAACGGCTCGGCGTAGATCGCTAATGAGTGCGCCACGCATGTTCTCTTCCACCTCCGCAGGTTTGAAGCGATGGAAGAAGTCCATAATTTCCATATGAAGCCTATATATGTTAGGGCTAGTATAAATCGTGACGAAGAGCTAGACGTACCATGAACCCATCTTTGAAGAGGGATAGTGATTAGCAAGCCATGGGGTATCATCAATCCCTGCTTTGGCTTTCCACTCCTTGACAATATTCCCAGTAGCGGGGCCTTTGGGAGTTGGCTTTGGTACGAGCGACGGCCCTTTGATTTTGTCGTCGTATGTGCGCTTCCTGTTGCCGAGATCCGGGTCTGTGGAGGTGTCTATAGGACGGGACTTTCCAGTTGGTGTAGTCACCTCTTGAGCTTTTGCTGCATCTCTAGGTCCCAAGACTTCTTCGCGGTGACTGTAATTGCCATTTCGCGGTCCAGTTGGCGCGCCTGGAACTTCAACAACGCTTTCGTCATCAGACTCGTCCTCATCACCTCCCAAGTTATCATCGCCAAAATCAAATGAGATGAAGTCATCCGTCTCTGCAGTAGTCTTCGCTGCATCATTAAGGCCAGCTGACACACGTGCCTTCCTAATTAGTTTCACAACATCCTTCTTCTTGACACTTGACTCGTCTGGAGGTGGGAGGGCTGTATATGGGTCTGGATTCGACCATCTTGGAACGCTGTCGCCATCCGCGGAAGCCTTTACTTCGGTTCGAACCTGCTTTTTCTTGGGTTGCTCCTCTTCATCGTCCTCGGGCTTGTAGTCTTCATCGTCTGAGACATCCATATCTGCCTCTTCGCTATCCGACATGTCCTCGACAGCCAAGTACTTTGGTGCGGTCCCCACGGTCTCATCCATACCCGGCATAAGTTCTGGAGTTGGTGCGCGGTTGGTCTGCAAGAAAGGTCTTTCGGCGGCCTTCTTGGAAAATCCTCCACGACCGCGGTAGCCGCCACGTCCTCGTGCGCCTTGCCGGCTGGAGTCTTGTCGCGAGTCACGGTGGCGCGGTCCTCGATCTTGGCCGTGTCGCGTGGCTCCCGACGGACGGTAGCTGTCGTGAGTGCGTGCTACGTCGATGGTCTCAGGCGCATCTCGTCTGAACGAGAAGTCGGACGACGGTGGCCTGTATGAATCGGCACCGCCCCTGGGAAATGAAGGGGGGTCGCCTCTGTATGCGCTTGTTCCAGGCGCACGGTTTTCGTCATGTCGATGATGACCGGAATCTCGAGGACGGTATGTGTCGTCGTTGCGATGCGACGAATCACCTCTGTTCTGGTTGTCGTAGCTCAACTTTGGTGGTGGGGGAAGTGGACGGTAGGAGTTGCCGCTGCGCAGGTCATACGCAGCAGTTACTGGTCGCGGTGGTAAACCAGCAGGTCTCGACATATTGTCGGTGGTGTGTGTTGTATTGAAATGTTTTTGACGTCGGCTTTGTGCATGAAGAACAGGAGAGTGTTTGAAGTGAGAGGTTGGTGGTTACCATTCGCGAAAAGATTGTTATCTTAGCGCAATCAGTGAATAATGCGGGCGTGACCTGTGGGTGGGAAGTACGTACACCAGCAGTACGCGCTTGCGACAACACCAGTCCAAACCAGTATGTAAATTAAGGTACAAGGCCGAACTTGCACAACTAGCTATGAATCACCGCGACGAAAGCAGGGACTTTTATGCCTACTGTATATGTTTACTGTGATCTGTGATTTACTTGTTTTGATCTTTGAACAACTTGGAAAGTGATATTCTAAGCATTTACTACCATCTGACCGCGTGTGTGAAGAAAACCGGCGATATATAAGTCGATTGCTGATGCCCGCCCTAATCGGCATGTGATAAAAATACCCGGCTTCTTCTCTAGCACTTCAAGGACTGTATGTACTTATCAGCTTACTCTACAATCCACCTACAAACTTTCAACTTGTATCTCTCGGAATTTCCGCAAGATCTCCTTCCTTGAATTGGGGTAGTTCCTCGGCCGCGCCTTCCTTTTCTGCGGTTTCTCTGTACTTCGACTACGCTGGTCCAGACAGGGTTCCAGTTGGAAATGACGTCGTAAATGGCGGCTTTTGTAGGTCGTCGGACCTCCACCCCTCACTGCGACAGTGATATTGGAGGCTATGTTTTCATTCCATAGAGCTAATAATGCCTCCAGGATACGCCTTGGCTCGACCTGATGTCTTCCTCACCAGCTCCATCGGGCCGCGACGATGAGAGCATACATCATTCGAACGACCAGCGACCGACGACAACCGCGGCATTCTCACCAGTATCTCTGTCCCATGCATCTTCCGCAAACCGCCACAGGTCGACTATACTCGTGCATCAGAAGTCACCACTGCTCATAGCGACGCCTCCTCAGATCACCAGAGCCCTTGCCTATTCACACGCGTTCCTTCTTCCGCTCAACAAGTTCGTGGGTTTGTTGACATGGACAACCAATGACTCGTGGGAGAGTTTCATACTCGTAGCCTTCTTTTGGGCAACTGTTCTATATGGAGATATCATATTACGATTTGCCGGGCCCGTAGTGGTTGTGCTGGGCCTTATTCTGGGAATGTACTCACGACGATACTCACCTCTATCATCAACGGGCGTGACCGGAGAGAAACAGAAGAAAGGGCATAAAAGAGAGGACTCAGAGGCTACGAATGTTAAGCATCAGAAGTCATTGGACGAGATTGTTGAAACTCTCAAGGAGTTCACAGCAAGATGCAATATGCTACTCGATCCTCTTATACAGCTGACAGACTTCCTGTCTACTCAGCGGACAGCAACATCCGCGACAACTCGCCCAGCCCTTACTACTCTTTTTATACGAATAATCCTCATTACTCCATTATGGCTTCTTCTTACTCTCCCGCCTCTACGAATCATCACCACTAAGCGTATTGCTCTGACAATAGGGACACTTATCATTACCTGGCATTCAAAACCAACTCGGGTATCTCGAGAAGTTTTATGGCGTTCGTCCTTTATCCGCCGCGTGTGCTCGGCGATCACAGGATTGCACTTTGCAACCAGGAATGCACCGCCGAATCTCCCACCTCGCGACAAACATTCAAAGCCGAAGTTGCCGGGTCAGAAAAGTAACGACTATCACGAAGAGGCATCGCTCGCTGCTTCTGCTGCGAGTAAACGAAGGCCAAATGCTTCGGGTGTCAAGTTCACGTTCATTATTTACGAGAACCAGAGACGATGGGTTGGCCTGGGATGGACAACATCTCTGTTCGCATATGAACGATCAAATTGGACTGACGAGCATCTGAACCCTGCGCCTTCAAAGGCTGAATTTGAGCTGCCTGATGTTGATGGAGGAAATGCTCGATGGAGATGGGTAAAAGGCAGTAAATGGTTGGTTGAGGGCGCAGGTAACGGCGATGAAGGAGGGGCAGATGCGACATCTGAGACAAAAGGTGGAGGTAATGGGTGGATTTACTATGATAACAAGGTATGCCAAAGTTGCAGAATTGTTGCAAGCAGTTAACTAACCAACATAGTGGCAAAACGGCCGCCGAGGACAAGATGGCTGGGGCAAGTACACACGGAGGCGAAAGTGGTACCGCGACGCTGAGCTTGTGGAGGTGACGGCTAGTACAGAGATCACTCCTTGCTCTACGCCGCCTCCTGAGCTAGAGACAGAGGTTGAAAGTAAAAGGCAGCGATCACGCTCTGAGACTGTTTCGTCTGTAAAAAGTGGAAGACCCCCTTCCGAGCTTACCCTCGATGACAGCTCAAGCACGAAGAGTGCGGGGTTTAGACCAGGTTCTTTAAAGAGGACAAGCACCACTGGGAAGGGAAGTGTGGACCTGGATGAGGGCGAGGCTTTACCTGGGCAGCTGCCACACAGGGAAAGGGACGGGGACTGGGGCATCGGGGATGAAGTCAAGATGGGCTTGGAGTAGGGCATACACTTATAGCGGCATGAGAGTATTGCGTTGCATTCACTGCAGTGGTTGCTGTTGTATTACCAGCTGTTTTAAACCAAGCCGTAGGAACACTTGACAAAGTTATAAATGTTCATTCGATATAAGCGTCGATTTACATGTGATAGTTACATATCCCAACGAAAGTCATTTACCTTGGTTATCGCTGCGGGATTGCGCTCTGTGCACCATTCTAGATGTCTTGCTTCAGGTGATTGTAATATTCGGGATGCACAACGCAAGAAACAATTAAATGCTGTGTGTGTTTCTATGTGCTTTTGATGCTGTGCATTGATTTCATTTCCGCTCGACTACGTAGCGGGCCCCAAAAGCCGAGGTCTTCCCACGTGTCGCGCGACCATTGAACAATGCGCTTTTCCACTTAGCAAGCAACAATCATCGCGATATATGAAACGAATAACTGTATAAGCTGCAGAGGCCGGCGGACTCTCTCTTGATATTTGAATGGTAAACAGCTTTATCAATGGCGACTCCCGACCGCGACTCCGGGAAACCGGGACGAGACCGACTGTCGGCCAAATCCACAACAGACCCAGTTCTCCGCAATACGCTACGATATACGATATCCGCAAAGGAGTACCAGGTTCTACATAAATATATTATATCGCGATCGAAGGTCCTGAAGCGGAATACGCCTACGGTGTCTCAAGTCGAGAAGCTCGTGGACAGACCTGGACGCGATGACTATAATGCCGCGGCCGTCCGCGCGAGTCTACGCGTTTTCCTGGCAACAGGAGCCGCACTGAAGGCATGGGCTGTTATAAAGGAGACCTTGTTTAAGGGCAAAGCAGAGTATGCCGCCCGTCATTGAATGGAGAGCACAGGACTAACACTTCTCAGCACCGCGAAGACCACCCTCTGGCGCTCGCCAACCTTACGACTTTCCCTCTCTCTATCATCCATCCTCCTCCTACATCGCCTGCTCTTCCGCTTCTTCACACGCCTACGAGCGCACCTCCTCACCCCTGATGCACAGCCCTTCCGGCGGCGCAATCCGCGAACCTCACAAACCCTCACCTCCCGATTTGCGCCTGCTGTGGGAGCTAGTTTGGCAGGCTTCATGTTAGGGGTATACCCCGGCGAGCAACTACGCCTATCTCTAGCAATATACGTGCTTAGCCAAGCCGCGGAAGCTACATATAATCTTGCAGAAGAGCAAGGTTGGATTTGGGGGAAGAAAGGGAGCCGATGGGAGAGGCCGTGGTGGTTTGGCAGCTGGATGCTCATGCCGCTTGTGTCCGGACAGCTGCTGCACGCCTTCGTTTTTGACAGGGATTGCTTTCCAGAAGCACTCAACGGCTTCATGATGAGGTTCTCTCCACCGTACATACAAGCGAGGCCCGCGGATTACCCATCTAACCTTCCTTGGCCAGCACCAGGGGAGGTAGTGGATAGTCTCGCTGAAATGGGACGACTCCGTTTCCCGTAAGCCCCTGCTTGATTCTTCTGAATTCATGTACTGACAACTTTTAAGGCCCTTCATTTCTCCTATTTTATTCCCTAATAAGAAGACATTGCCTACCACACTCCTGTCAACGGCGCCAATTACAGACGTCGCCCACCCCTTAATCACATCTCTTTCATGCGCTCTTCTTCATCCAAACGACCCATCTTGCGCTAGGACATACCTTACCTACTGGCTCCGGGCCTTCCCACGCTTCGCCCGACTCTTCGCTGTTGTCTTCGCTGTCTTCTCCCTCCCAAAATACAAGGCATTCTACAACGCGCCGATCGCTTCTCTGGACCAGCTTGGACGCTCGGTCCTCCGTACGTCAGCATTCGCGACGGGCTCCATTGGCACAGCCTGGGCAGCCATCTGTTTCTTCCAAAACTTCCTGCCGTCCAAGGCACTCCCTACTCAGCGATTTTTCCTTGGCGGTTTCCTCGCAGGCCTGTGGAGCTTCTTGGAGAGGGAGACTGGCAGGGGCAACTTCTTGTATATGTCACGATTGAGCATGGATAGCGTATGGAAGGTGGGTGTGAAGAGAGGATGGTGGAAGAGCTTGAAGGGAGGGGATGTGTGGCTATTCGTGGCGGCGTTGGCTGTTGTGAATGCTGTTTATACGAAGGATCATAATGCTATTAAGGGAGGAGCAGTCAGGCGCGTCCTTGCTGGCCTCCGTGGAGAGAGTGCAGCGCTGAGGGGCATCGAAATCGATGGCGATGATGTTGATGAGGAGGATAAGAAGGAAAGGTAAAGGAATGGGATTCTGCCATGATTAGATGCTGAGCGAGAGCGAGAGCGAGAGTTGCGGGGCATTATTGGGGCGTTATCGGCTGTGTATAGCCCGGGGACACTGTCTTATTTGTTGTATCATGCCTGTTATGATAGCTAGTGGTAATTTGTATATATTTCAATGTATGTATGCGATCTGTTCTCGGTTTCAAGTCCACCGAACTTATAGGGGCAACCCCGCAAAATTGGCGCACCTGAAATGGGATGGCGGGGTAACAACGTCCGGATAATCTACCCCAACTGCTATACAGCTCTCTTAAATCTTCAAACCTCAATTCCCAACGTATCCATTGACAAGTAAATTGCCTTATAGCGCGTTCTTTCGATCCTTAATCGCGATTAAAGTACCCCTAATCATCGCCGCCGCCAATAGCCTCAACCGCACGACGCGCCGCCACGATGCCCAAAACGACCCCTCCTCTGGCGGATGTCATCTCCCCTCTCATCTTCGGAACAGCGGTCTTCAACCACCAGTTCAACAGCGACCCATTTTCCTTGCCCTCCACTACTCTCGTGCACCACGCATTATCTTCCGGAATCTCCGCCTTCGATACCTCGCCATACTACGGCCCCAGCGAGGAAATCCTCGGCGCCGCCCTTATAGCACCCATCGCCGAAACGAAGGCGCCATTTCCCCGCGACCAGTATCAAATCCTTACAAAAGTGGGCAGGATAGCCGCGGAAGAGTTCGATTACTCGCCGGAATGGATACGGAAAAGCATTGCGCGCTCCCTGCAACGCCTGCACACAACCTACCTGGACGTTGTCTACTGCCACGACGTCGAGTTTGTGACCCCCGCAGAGGCGCTGGGGGCTATTAAGGAGCTACGCAGGATACGGGATGAGGATGGAAGCATCAAGTACGTGGGAATCTCTGGATTCCCAGTCGAAACCCTTTGCGACTTGGCAGAGATGATCCTGCGGGAGACTGGGGAACCTCTTGATATTGTCCAGAGCTACGGGAACTACACAGTGCAGAACCAGACTCTAAAGAACAAGGGCGTGCAGCGCTTCAAAGCAGCGGGTGTGGACGTCGTTCCTAATGCCAGTATACTGGGAATGGGGCTGCTGCGGACCCAGGGAGTGCCGACAGGGAGCATGGGGAACTGGCATCCGGCTCCAGATGGCTTGCGTAAAGTGTGCCAGGACGCCGTGCGAGTTTGTGGAGCGAAGAACGAGACCCTTGAGAACGTTGCCACGCGTTGGTCAATGGAGCATTGGCTCAAGGATGGAGCGGAGGTGGGCACGGCATCTTCTGGGTTGGATGGTAAGAAGATTGGTGTTAGTGTTATTGGCGTGAGCAATTTGGTGGAATTGGAAGGGGCTTTGAAAGTATGGCAGAGCGTGCAAGATGGAGTGAAGAGTGAGGTAGAGGAAAGTAGGAAGTCCGACAGTTTGAACAGGAGGAGGCACATTGACGGAATAGTGGGTGAGATATATGAGGTGTTAGGGAAGTGGAGAGATTTTGCGTGGGACAGCCCAGGCGCAGATTTTGTGAACAAAGCCGGGAAATAGAGTCTCACGAAGATAAACACGATTTGTTATAGCTTGTACCAAAGCGTGGATGTAGACGAATATTAAATGATTGCTACAGTGATATAGTCAACTCCTTTGAAGCAAATCCCACTCGAGGCTCAACGAACCACAGTTCGAAAGTCTAACACAGTACCTGTCCACCAACTCCGTGCAAAGTTCCTACAGTAAAGCAATCCCTATGCACCCATTCCCACAAAAATAAGATTCGTTCCCAGCAATTGCCTTGCCATCTTCCATTACATACACGAATAAAATATCCCACACCCTACCAGAAACTACACCACCCAATGTAATGCTGGCAAAGGTTCTCCAGCTTCGTCGCCTCAATGAGCAACTTATCGACTTGGTTGATATAGCTCAACTCCTCGTCCGGTTTGAAATCACGCCCTGTGAGTTTCTCCTTGACTCTGTTCAGAACTTGCACTGCTCTCTCATTCTGGATCTCAGTATGGTCTTGTCCAGGTTCAGTAACTGCAGTGGAATTGGTGCGACCACGTAGACGTGCGGATGGAGGACCGCCTGGCGCTGTTGTCGGATCTTGGGCGACTAGCTCGCTGGGGGGGATGTTGGCATCCAAAATCGATGGGCGCCGTTGATCTGCTGCCATTATGGAGCCTCGGCGATCAGAACGGAAGTTAGGACCCTCACCAGGGGAATGGGCTCCAGTCAGGCGCCAGTTAAGAAGGGGGTCGTGAATGAACTGCGGCTATTAGCATCGAACGTTTCCGAAAATGAGGGCGGAACAACTTACAGCTTCTAGGACGGCCATCAAGGACTCTTTGTTGTCTCTGACAACTCTCATCACATTCTCGCAAGTAATTCTGAAACTTCCTTCAATATTGCTAACCTCCATAGCATACGTTAACATTCTTGTGAGACGGAATGGAACTCTCTCTGGGTATTTGTCGCGGTGCATAGCAACTTCGAAACAGTCACCGAAATCGACGTGGATGATCTTTCCGGTGATCCTGTCAAGCATCAAGTTGGAAGGATGCCTGTCACCAAGGCCTAGAATGTAGCCGACAATGGACATCACACCTAGAGAGCGGGTATAGTTCGTGCGGCGGTCCAACCAGGCCTCAGAGCTCTTACTCTTCAGCCACAAAACCCGATAAAGATCCTGGCCAGTAGTATTGTCAAGGGCATAGCCAAAGACTTCCACTTTTTGCATCAAGGTTAGGTTGTCATAATCCGGTGCCATCTGAAGCATGATGCGATGCTCAATATTGAGCAGAATCTTACGGCTCTCTCGATATTCACGAATAAGAACGTGGAGAGTATCACTGTTTTCAACCCAACCAAGAAGACCAGAACTTTGTGATAGAGGAATTGCGGGGTATCTTTCGATATTGAGATGCCGCTTATACGACTCTGAATCGTGCGCGAGTAGGGTATTGCAGAGCCCGAAGAGCTGCATAACACGTTCGTCCTGACGCATGTCCTCGTGACCCTTCAAGAGGAAGGCATACGCAACACCATCGCTGCCATTCATACGGAGCCTTCTTGGTCGTTGCTTGGAATTAATCACCGAAAATGTCGGGTCGAAAGATAGAATACGAATAATTGGCTTGCCGCTCTGGTAGGTGCCGGGCACAGCAAGATCAAGATCGCGAACATGAAGAAGCTTTGGTGAGACATATGCAAGCTCTAGACTGGTAAGTTGAGGTAGTTGTCGAGCAATGCGCCGGAAAACTTGATAGTACAAATCCCAAGCTTGATTCAAGTCGCCGACATCCCTAGATTGCTTGTACGTGTAACACCACTCCCTTGCTTCCTGAAGATCACGGCCAAAGGTTTGAGCGAAGGAGATCTCACGCAGAGTTTCGGGGCCCTTGTCAAGCTGTTCGTGTAGCGGGGTTAGTGTCGCAAACATGCCCTCAATATCATTGGCACCGAAGTAGAGTCTCGATGCTTCTTCGAGACCTTCATGCCATTGCTCGTGCCAGAGCACTGCGACGCGGATGAGCTCTTGGCTAACAACGTCGGCTTGGTCCACAAGTTGGGCGCTGTGCTGGCGCATGCTGTCCATAATTTGGCCAGCTGACCTGGATCTTCTTGTAGTCTGTGCAGACTTCATGGCGACAGTAAGAGGGTATACAAGGGCCTGAGGATGTGCACGTCCGACATCTGCAAGTAGGGCATGGATTGATTGCCGCACGCGTGTATTTGGCTGGTTAATGCGCGCAATAAGTTGCGGGATAACCTCGAGCCAGGTATCCACGCTGACCGAAGCAAATCCCTCGATAACCACTGCATTCACTTCAGGGTTCCCGCCATGTGCAAACCATAGCGTAAGGAGTCGAAGCGTATCTTGCAAAGAGCTACCGGCTGATAGTGAAATCGACTTGAAGAATCCCCGCACAGCAGGGACAACGTGGTCAATCAAGACATTGTGAGGTACCACCGCTGTCTCTCGCTCCGGGTTCTGATTCACAGACTGAGCAATTTCGAAGTTCGCCAGAGCCCAAGCATGCCAAGCCTTGTACCAGTTCGGATTGAATTGAGTGGCAGCAGAATATGCTGCCAAGATATCTCCAACTTGGTCATGACGCCAGTCACCTCGGTTTAGCGATACTTGCCATTCTCCTTGCTTGAGGCAGCATCGAGCAAGCAACTCCGTATGGTCTGCCAAAGCCTTGGGGCTCATAGCGTAGGGTGCGCCGTTGCCATTCACAGCAGAGAGGCCGTTTGCCATGTCGTTGGCACCATGTCCGTCCTGCATGCCGTGCGCGGCCATCTGCGACGCATGCAGTCTTTCGGCCATGTCGTTGCTGAAGATTTTAAGCCCATCTAATGCAGCAGCCTTGTGCCCAACGGCCCAGTGATATTTGAGGACGGCATAATTTACTGCTGGAGTAATATGTCGAGGTGGCTCACGATGGTATTGCCCGTGGCTATCAGCATTGAGGTATGGCAGAACAGCATCGAGACTGTCATCGTTGCCAATTAATTGTTGCAGAGATTTTTCGGCCAGGCCCATCCGACCTGATTTTCTGCACAGATTGGCAAATTTGATCCACATCTGCATGTTCTCTTTAGGAGAAATGACCAGTGCACGAAGCTTCAACATTCGTTGCCATACTTCGACGTTCCGTTGGCACCCCAACAAACGTGTCTCCCACGTACGTCTCATCGTTTCTTGCTTAGCTGGATTGTCGTTGCTCTGCTTGTACACGATAAGCTCTTCAAGTTCTGCAAGCATCTGAACTCGAACGACGACAGCATATGCGCGATTGTAAGACTCGCTCACAAGTGCACTCAGCTCCGTGTCTAGTCCTTCTCTGGCCTTTTGAATGTATACGCTTGCCTCGTGAAACTGGTTTCTATGAAGCGCGAGAATAGCACCAAAGAATGATCGATCCGGGGACTGGATCTTCATGACGCTTAAGTAATCATCCATAAGATCCCACTTGCCCAAACCCCAAGCAGAGGAAGTGGCCAATGGTGCGATCCTTCGCTGAACATCAAGAGTTGATGTATGGAAGGTATCTTGGGCCAAAGCTGAGAGCTCATCCCATTCACCGAGAGCGTGTAAACATCTCATCTTGCCCATGATGATCTCTATCCTCTCACCAGGCTCGGTGCTTTCTTGCTCCCTCTGCTTGTAGAAATCCAGTGCCTCTTCCCACCTCTCAAGCTTTTCGAACCAGGTCTCTCGCAGTGCAATGCCATCTGCATACAATTGCGCTCTCCGGAGAATTCCAATCGCAGCATCGTATTGCTGCAACTGGTTGTTTATTTGTATCAATGCTTCAACGGCACCCCCGCTCTGGTCCTGGAGGAATTCCAGCTCTTTGTAATGCAATGCCTTCGCGTATGCATGGCATCTACCAGCTTCGCGACCAAGAATTCGAATATCGATCGGCAAAGCCTTATCATCGTGCTCCATAAATTCTGCGAGGTTCAGCAGAATTCCAAGGAGATCTGGCGTAATGTGAGGCGATTTGACGGCTAGCTCAATATTCTGAATGAGATCATCTTGGTACTGTTCAAAGAGGTCGCTCCAGCAAGAGACAAATGCGGAATTGAATAACTCCTTTGCAAGAGGTGGATAGGTGCTTGCCAGACTTGCACAGGCCCTCAGCGCATGATTTGGTGACTCCATAAGAACAGTTACGCTGAATCTTCGCATCCACTCTTGCCAATCTTCTTTCGTTGACTTGCCGGCAGCATCCCAAGCAGACTTCAGATGCACTGGGTTTGAGTCAAGCTTTTTATTGCTGATATCAGAGAACGGGGCCTCGTCGATTTGGTTGTAATATCGTTCTTCTGGGCTTAAATCTTGTGGGAGAGGCTCGCCCTTTTGCAACTTGGTAACAAGTAGATCGTAGTTTTGGTGCGTTATCTGATGGGCAATAAGGACTTTCTTGATTGTAGAGACAAAGTGGAGGTAGTCTCTTCCAAGCTGAAATATCAATGCGCAAAGAGTGTCCAGTGCTGCAAGCCTCAGAGATGGGTCGGATCCCCCTAAAACTCGTGCCAGAGGATGGATAATCTTTGAGGCATAATCGTTAAGATTGACCTGACGAGAGATTTTCCCGATAGCATCTATTGCAGATTTTCGGATAAAAGAAGGCTGTTGTGGCTTTTCAAAAACCTTCACAATGACGGGAATGATTAGGTGCATGTATTCTTCACTGCTCGATCCGAAAACCAAGAACGCGTGTAGGACCTTCTCGGATGGCAGTCGGCGGGTTGAAGTGTCCTTCTCTAAAACACCAAGCATGAGTGGAAGGAGGCTGGCGAGGTAGATCTTAAATTCCCCTTCGAGAGAACGAGCTATAGCTTCCACAAGCTGGAGAATAGTAGCTTGCAGTGACGGAGAAACATTCCAGTATTCTTGCAAGACTTCGACAATGTCCGGAAGATAATTTCGAATATGTTGGCGAACAATAGTGACAAGAATAGCAAGTTGGTTAAAGTAAGATTCAAGCCTGTTCGCTGGCGAGGCGCGGATTACCGATATAAAAGCAGGAATAATCTTGTCGAGAAATGAGATACACTCCAAACCCAAGGTTCTGAAAATATTCATAATCGCTTCGATTACAACGGCGTGATGTTGTACAAGGGACTGGTCCTTCAAGATTTGTAACAAGGCGTTGATGACAACTGTAGGGTAGTACTCCTTGTTCGATGGTGTAAGTCCTGTCATCATCAGGGATATGTCGGTCATCTGGTTGGACTCCGACCGTAATTGCATTTCAGGGGATTTCTCTTCCACTTGCTGCTGCTTATACGGATCCAAAGCTCCGAGAATGCCGATTAACTTGATCGTTTCTTGTCGCAGCGGGCCTCTCTGAGACTCCCCTCTGATTACGCCTTGCAATATCTCTAACAACTGGGGATAGTCCATGTATGGCTTGATAACGTAACCAGAGTTACTGGCAAGTTGGCCCAGTGTTTTCAAAGCTGCTTCCCGCTTTTGTGACGAGCTCTGATCCTGAAGTGCCTCGAGAATAATTGGCATAAGCTGGTCGATATATGGTATCATATCTTCACCGCCAACGGTAGCAAGCTCGCCGATAGCCTTTAGAATCGTTGCAGCCACTGCCGGACTTGGATCTCTGGCCTTCGGAATCAAAACTGAAATCATCGGGTCGACATAAGGCTTGATTAACCTTTGGGAGTTTTGAACCAAAAGGCTCAATAACTTCGCGCTCTCTTCCTTGTTTCGGGCAACATCTGAAAACTCTAACTCGGTCAACATCTGGATGAGTACTTTTCGCAGCGAGGGAACCACGTAGGCCGGGTTGACAAGCGTGAGACGGCCAATAATAGTGATCGCCACTTCTCGGATAGCAAAGACCTCATCATTGAGAGCAAAGAACAGTGTGCGGATATTTTCCGACTTGGCAAGATGCCGATCGAACCTTTCATCCAAGGCAGCCAGTACTGTTCGTCGAATTTGCGGATCTGGGTCTGCAACTCCAACTGTGAGCAACTTTTCAATCACTTCGTTCACTACCTGGATTGCATGATAGCTGGTCTGGTTGACAATCGGATCCCGAATATAAAGCTGGCAACACGTTAAAGCCGCTGCCTCTCTGATTTCAGGGCTTTCATCCTCGACATATTTGATAGCGACATCACGGACGAACTCATTGAGCACATGGCCTGAAAAATCAAAGCTACCCAGAGTGTTTAATGCCAGCTTAATCTCCGCCTGGCGATGCTCGTAGGCCTGTGGATCCTTCGAATCTTTCGATACAATTGGCACTGCAGCAATACTGTTCGGGGTTGGTGCTCCAAGAGGCTTGAAGGGCTCCCCACATAGAATGTTGCTGAGCATATCAAGGAGCCTCTCCTGAATGATAGATGTGACAGGTGGTATATGGAAGGCCATATCCACCAGAGCTTGTGTTAGCTTTGGCGTCAGCTCGCAGGCAAATATAGGGTCTAGGAGAGCCTCCATATATTTGCTGAGAGTCTGACCAACTGCTGCGGCCAGCCTGCTGATACAGTCGAACACAGGATCCACGCTGCCACTTCGACGAGATTTAAGACTTAAACCCTCACGAACATAAATCAGAACACCATCGAGATATGGCGCAATTGCACTCTTAACTGCATTGGCGATGTTTCCAATGGCCAGGAATGCGTCATTTCTCTCCTTGTCTTTCTTGAGCATCCCAGACAGGAAAATCATAAACTTGTGGAGATAGGTTTGTGCGAAATCCGTCGGAGAGTAGTTCGCTAATTCGGGTATTAAGAGCACCACGGTGCGGCGAATCACAGGTTCGCGGTGATCTTTCATTTTGAAAACGATCTCGCATGCCTCCGGGTAATGCTCATGCATGAACATGCCTCCTTGCTGTAGTAGCTCTTTGATGACCAGAAGAGACCCGTGAATCGACTCGACTGTCCCCATTTTGATTCCAACGCGTGACTCCTCGTATATCATCGATTGCCATTGCAGTCTCCTGGCCTGCTCTCTTTCCCGGATTATTTGGAAGTATGCGCTGATAGCCTCCGCAGCTGTTTCTCGGATGAGGAGTCGTATATCTCGCAGGCCAACCCAGATAAGATCGAAAACATGCTGTACATATGCATACATGAGGGTTTGCGCATTTCTACCCAACTCTCTCAGTATAAGGACGGCACTGTAGCGACGTTCCTCCACCCGATCTGACTGTAGCCACTCTAATGCGGTCTTGACCTCACTCTCCACCAGTTCGGATATCAAAGAGCCTCCAGGTCGACATAATCTCCCCAGCGCCACAGCTGCCGGCTGCATAGCAACAAGGTCTTTACTCCTGAGCACACTCCTCAGGGATTGGGCGAATCGCGTAGTTTTTTGAGCTGCGTCGACGCCATTGAAGTCGATGAGTGCATCGAGGGCCATGACGCCGCCCAGGCGGTCAATAGGATCGTTTCCATGACTTATTAATTGTGTTATTTTTCCATTGACGACATTATAGAATTCGATAAAGCGCTCCTGTGGAAAGTCTGCCTTCTATTAGCTAAAGCCAACAACCGCGGCAATAGTAGCATACCCCTCGCAGTAACCACCACCAAATCCTGGAGCTCTATCGCGGCTCGTTTCCGTACATCTTCATTTCTAGTTCAGTTAGCTCTGTGCCAACATCGAGGCGTTGGGTGTTGGGCTCACCGAGAACGTAGCTCTCCTACTAGTCTGTTCAGCACGTCTACTGCTTGTTGCGACATCTTCCAGAGTACTGCTCCCTGCGAGCGCCTTAATTAGAATGTGAAGTTGCCATCCATAAGCGCTACTCAAAAGACGGTGAATGTTCAAATATGGCGCCTGAAGAAGTACGTTGTTCGTGGCGTCTTGAGATTGTTTGTTTCGGTCGTCGAGTCGTCGTCTTGTGATTCCAGGTAAGGTCGATAGACGGATGTCCCCAGCCCAACATCCCTGCAAGTCATGCATTAGCGGCATTTCGATAAGCCTTGTCATATTTGGAGGACAGCCTCGACCTACATTTACGGACAAATTTCAATCGCCACAACACATATCCACCTCATATAAGGCACTTTAAAATGGGTAACGACGGAGGCAGGTATGTATAATTCAAATTCAAGTGCTATTAATTTATTTCCTAACTGAATATAGTATTCCAACGCGACGAGAGCTCGTCAAGAATGCGGCGCGCGACCCGACCACCACTGAGGCGAAGGCGACACAGCTCGAATCGCAAACTCACGCTTGGACATATTGTCCTCTTTCCCAACGACCCTTGTCTACTCCTATAGTCTCAGATTGCGCCGGTACTTTATATAATAAAGATGCAATTATAGAACACCTATTACCCAGCGACGACTCTTCACCGGAAACAAAGAGCGATCATGAGGAGGTTCTTAAAGGGCGCGTAAAATCGCTGCGGGATGTCGTCGAAGTCAAATTCCAAACCGCGAAGGACGAGGTGGCAAAAGCAGAGATACGACTATGCCCTATTACAAGCAAAGAGTTAGGCCCAACAACAAAATCTGTATATCTGGTACCTTGCGGACATGCATTTGCAGAGGTGGCAACCAGAGAGGTGGCGGGAGTGGCCTGCATGGAGTGCAATGAGCCGTACGTTTCAGAGAATATTATAACGATACTACCTACCACAAAAGAAGACATTGGAAGGCTTGACGAGCGCATCAAGAGGTTAAGAGATTCGGGCCTGACGCATTCATTAAAGAAAGCTCCAGGGTCAAAAAAGAGAAAGAAGCACACAGAGGCAGAGACTAAGGAAACAGCTGAGAAGTCAAACGAGGCAAACGGAATCAAATCAAAGGACGACGTACAGTCAAAGATACCGGCTGGAATACCGGATGATGTCTCTTCAACTTTACAACATAAGAACGGTCCCTCGGCTTCAGCTGGCAGGATCAAAAATGCTGCAACTGCAAGTCTCACCGCGAAGGTTCTAGACGAGCAAGCAGAAAGGAACAAGCGGAGAAAGCTTGGACTAAACGATAATTTGAAGAGTTTGTTTTCAAATAGCGGGCCTAGCGAACTCAAAGGCGCTGGGGATTTTATGACTAGAGGATATTCAGTACCGAAGAGGACATAGGTATTTGAATGAAGACTTTAATATTATAAGAGCAAGTTTTATGCTTTACTTCTGCTCCCATTTTTTATCGATACAAGTCTGAGCTAAGAATTGTGTTGATTCCTATCATCGTTCCCACCTCATAAGCATTCTCGATCGACCTCATCCCACTTCAGTTCCGCACATCTTGATTTCGTGCTTTAGTCTATAGGTCAACGGTTTCTCTGTGTCGCCCATAAACAGCACGGAGACTCCTTCGGAGCTCCCAAAAAAATAACCACATGAACCGTGGTCCATACCGTGCGCAGTTCCAAATAGCCGTAGCAAGCTTTTTGAGAAATGGCCCTCTTCGACCTACGAAAGTAGCGACAACTTCAACGATCACCGTCACCAGAATCTGTTCAATTCTTGCCAGAAACCGGCTCCACTTCCTGCATGCCCAGAGAAGGGAATAAAAAAGGCAGGCGCCCCAGAATTTCAACATTATTTCCGGGATAGCGCAAAGAAGCTCCCTGAACTGTCTGGAATCCTTGCTTCTTGGTCCGTAAATCGTATTCCACAACCAGAAAGCCCAGATATGCTTAACGAACCATTCAGGCTCCCCGACCTCTCCCCATCCTAACAAAGGCCAGGCAAACGTTGGTGGAACAGGTAAGTCTGGCGGAGTCACTGGTGGTCCTGGTTGCTCAAGCGGTGAAGCTATCGTTTCCAGGTTGATCACAGCCGCCGCGATAGTATCATTGGCGAAGAACAGCTTCTGCCATATGCGGTGTGCATAGCCACTGACGAAAATAAACATTGAATTGTTCCCGAAGCCAATTGAATTGGCCCTAATCGCTATCTTAATCGTGCTGTGTCCTCAAAATTGAATTCCCGGCAAATTCCCTTTACGCCTATTCATGCCCTTCCAACTCCCGAAATAAGAAAAGGCCGTTATCGCGGTCAAAGAATATCAACTACTTCGTTGTGAAGTCGGTCTCGAGGGGGTTCACTCCTCCGTCCGTAGCTTTCTCGCATGAACAAGCATCTGCTACACGTTAGAACTAAGTAAGTAAGACCAAATGGTGCAACTTACCAGCTGGGCGGACACCGCATGCACATGTAGAGCCGGTGGGAGTTTTGTTCTCAGTTGAAGCGCGGTCACAAGTGCATGCACCGGCTGGTCTCGCGCCTAGATATTGTATTAGCTTCCGTAAATAAGAGTTACTGTTGCCTCCGCATAAGACGTTCAGCATCTGTGGTTGCATCTTTGCTTTGTGGGACTTGGAAGCCGCAGAAGACAAGCCTTGATCCATAATACAGAGCCAGAGATGATAGATTTGGGGTATGACTTACGGCATGAACAGCGAGGTCCCGCAACTTTGTTTTCTTCCGAGGCCTTGCTGCAGTTGCACTCAAGAGCATGCTTTTCGCCACAGGAACATTTTGCTTGAGCAGCTATAAAATGTTAGTAAAATTGAGCCCAAGGTGATGTAGGGTCGCTCCTACCACAGATACAGCCTTGCCCAGTCTTCTGGCAACAGGTGGTGGATTGAATAGTTTCGGTGGCCATTTTGAGGATGTTTGGCTGTTGTTATTGAAGGCGAAGTAAATAAATTTATAATGACTAGAGAAGGAAGTCTCTGATTTCTGGATGGAATGATTTGAAAAGTTAATGCTCTCAAGGAAGTGGTTGTTCTCGTCTTTTATAAGTCTAGGTTATCAGCCTTGCATGACAATGATTTGATTTACCTTGGTCCTGATTGGCTGAAATGCAACCTACTAGAAGCAGCTGCGGGTAACAGCTACCAGTAAACAGTAATCAGTTACAGAGCAATCCTGATTGGGGAGGCTCCATTACGTCGTTCAGGTTCAGAGAGGCTGAGGGTGTTTGTCATATTATATGGTACATACAATGTCTAATGAGGTATCTGTGATTCGTAAACGCCGAAGTGTCCCACCCATATCTTATACTGTCCAAGTTTATGTCCCCATATATTACACTGCCCAAGTTTATGTCCCCCCATATCTTACACTGCCCAAGTCTATGCTCAGAATTTGCTCTCCTTGTATGGGTATCTTGGCTCGTCGTCCTTCCTATACCACAACTGCTTCTTCTTCTTGGTTGGGACATGTTCTACCCAAATCTGCTTCGCATGTTCCTTCATGAACCGCCTGATGAACCTTGGATCCCACAGTTCGCTGGCGACGCCGAGATCCTTGCAGCACCGCATCAAGGCGTTTGATTTGCAACCTTCCGTAGCCGTAGGAATGCCTTCTGGGGAGAAGTAGGCCTGCTCGCCGCGGGAAACAGAAACCAGTCTATAGAATATCAGTCCTTGCCCAATCTCAGCAATGTTGTCTTAACGAACCTTCCATGCGCCACAAGTGCGTATTCCCTTGTAATGCTCTTCGGTGTAACGATAGTCTCTCCTCGAGGTGCCAGACCCCAGCCTCCTGGGCCGAACGCCCTGTTCAATATCCGTCGATATTTAATCTCTGGTAGATACACAATTCCGTCCGGCTTGACCTCCACATCGTCAGTGGGTATTTCAGCAAGTAATATATCTGCGGCTTCTTTCGAGAATGGCTGAGCAGATAGACCGTGGAAGGACTTCGCCCAGTCAACCTGTCGACTGCCCTCATCGAGAATGAGCGGCTCGTCTGCCAATCCTGATGTGATGTCGTTTATTGGCGACTGGTCGTCTATAGACGCTGGCTTGCTGGCCCCATTCGTCTTCGGCGCACTTCCATTTCCCTCTCCATTTGTTGGCTTGCGGTTGTAGCTCGTTCCTGGGGTCGCAACTCGGATTTGTGAAGCAGAGAGGAATCGTTTAGCTCCGGACAGGCGTGCATTCCGTGTTGGGTTGGACGATTGTAGGAGACAAAGGCTTGGTGACTGTCTGAGACAGCGCCCAGTAGCTATCCTGACTCCCGACATATCTGGTAGTTGGAAGTAATAGCGAATGGTGTCGTTGCAGGTTCTAGATCCCGTTCGCGACATTGGCCTCGCATCCTTGTAATAGCCTCACGCGACTTTGAGCCGCCACACCATATGAACAATTAAACCACCAAAACTTTACATATTGATAGGAGTTTTTCTATATAATAATACAATAATAATATAGACATTTACTGATGTACAGCCATCTTTTTGTTGGGCTCAATATGCACTTCCCTACGCATCCTTCATACTCGTCCTCTTGTCATTGCTCTGTTTCTTCCAACAGAGCTTGAAGTTCTCAAGCTTTAAAGAGGATATCAATTAGCTATGGACTTGATAATTGAAGAGTCCCGGTTACTCGGGTGCGGAACCGCTTAGATATCTGAAAAGGAAGGATGTGCGGTTTACATACCTCCTCTTTACACTGTCGCCAGTCTTTCTTTTCATAAAAACAATCATTCATCTTGGTATTCTCAGCTGTTGGGGTTGTGAGCTATATGGTCTCAAGTAAGACATCTAGTTTGACCACATACTGGCGCAGCCTGTGCTGAAGATTCTCTTGTCCCTATAGAGCACGGTTAGCGTTGGGGGCGGCTTTTGGCGGCTTTAGTTTCGTTTACCACTCATCCGGCTCATCATCATCAACTGCGGCATTGATTACTTTGTTTTTATCCCCCAAGTTAGACATCGTGTTGAGAGTTGTGGATGTTCTTTGGGCAGTCAATATTGTTGGGAATACAACGTTCTCGCCTGACTGACACGGATTAAAACCACCGCCTCGGCTCCGAATACACCAGGTAATTTTGTTACTGGGAAGATGGTTACCAAAAAATTGAACGTCCTGGTGTACTCTGGTAAGTTTAATAAACCAGCAAATAACTATCCTTGACTAGGCTTGTACTAAAATGTTAAACAGGCACGGGAAGCACAGATGGGGCAGTCCGTCACGCTCTTTACACACTGAGGCGGCTTCTTTCCCCGAACTACGCCGTCTTTCCTGTATCTAATTCCGTGATTATCAAAGAGCCATGGACATTATCGTGTGCTCTTCTTGTCTTTCCTGGCGGCGCAGATCTTGGGTATTGCCGAGTACTCAATGGTGAAGGCAATGACCGTATTAGTCAATATATCCGAAGGGGTGGCGCATATCTTGGATTCTGTGCCGGCGGCTACTATGGAAGTCGGAGGTGCGAATTCGAGGTGGGAGACAAGAAAATGGAAGTCGTCGGGAAACGCGAATTGTCATTCTTCCCGGGCATCTGCAGAGGATGTGCGTTCAAAGGCTTCGTTTATCAAAGCGAAGCTGGAGCATGTGCTGCAGAATTGACTGTGGAGACAGAGTCGTTCGCTGGGATAGACTGCCCAAAGTCTTTTAAATCCTATTATAACGGCGGTGGGGTCTTTGTAGATGCTGCCAATTTCAAGTCGGAGGGTGTTGAAGTACTGGCCACATATTCCAAAGACACGGATGTTGACGGGGGAGACTGTGGAACGAGGGCGGCTGCAGTATACTGTAAGATAGGCGACGGATGCGCAGTACTTACAGGGCCTCATCCAGAGTATGTCAAGCTCAGACTCTCGCATGGCACATGCTAACAGTGGCAGATTCGCGGCGGCAAACCTAGAAGCAAAATCAGGCGGGCCAGACTATTCCAAGATGGTTGAGAGCTTGCTGGAAGGTGACAACCTCCGGGAAAGCTTCATGAAAGCATGTCTGATGAAAATGGGACTCCATGTTGCGATAGAGACACCCATGGTACCACCAGTACTTTCTGCCCTTCATATTTCCTCTCTTCATAACATCGAGGTTTCTGAGCTATTTGACGATCTGCAGAGTGATGTAACGCTTGAGGAGGGAGAAAGTTTCGTAAAAGGAGAGAACGACACATTTCTCATTGAAAAAAATGGCTCTCCTTTATCGTTACATTCTCTCGGCGTTTCTCTTCCAGAAGCCAGCTCGGAGGCTAAGGATGAAGCAGAAACTGATCAGCTTCACAGTGGCCAAGGCGAGAAAAATATCGATTATAACAAGGTCATAAAGCGCCTGGTATTCCATGATGGTGGATGGCCTCAGAACACTGAGACTCCGCATTTTAACCACGACATGTTCTACTCAGAACTTGTCGATTACCAAGACGAAAGCGGAAGTCGAGCAGAAGACTTTGGCAAGGTCATCATGTATGGTGATGTTGTTACCAGTACAAATACCATATTGGAAAAGTGCGTTCTCACAAAAATTCAATGACTATTGCTAACAACTACGTGCAGAAACCAGAAGCTTTTATCACACCTCCCAAATGGCTTCACCGCAACAGCAACGGCTCAAGTTGCTGGCAGGGGTCGCGGATCAAACGTTTGGGTGTCACCCGTTGGATCATTGATATTTTCCACCTGCATCAGGCACTCTCTAGAGTTGTCGGCCAAAGCCCCTGTTATCTTCGTCCAATATCTTGCTGCCATCGCTATTGCGGAGGGGATCAAAACTTATGGCAAGGGATACGAAGACATCCCCGTGAAACTTAAATGGCCCAATGATATCTGTAAGTACAATAAATGCCAGCTCTTGAGAACAGTATTGATAATTCTAGATGCTCTGGATCCCACAAAACCAGGAAATAAGGAATATGTAAAGATTGGTGGAATTCTAGTGAACTCTTCATACTCCTCTGGCAATTACAACCTTGTGGTTGGCATTGGAATCAACACAACAAATGCTGCCCCAACAACCTCCCTGAACGCACTACGGCCACAACACCTCCCAGAGTTCACCATCGAAAAGCTCCTTGCACGAATTTTGACTAAGTTTGAGGACATATATATCCAATTCTGTCGGTCAGGGTTCGATAAGAAGCTAGAGGAAACATACTATAAGCTATGGCTCCATAGTGAGCAGATCATTACGCTGGAAGCTGAAGGGGGTGTCAGGGCGAGAGTGGTCGGAATCACCAGAGACTGGGGGTTCTTGCGAGTCCAGGAGCTGGGTTGGGAGGATAAGCCCACTGGGAAGATCATCGAATTGCAAACAGACAGCAACAGTTTTGATTTCTTCAGGGGTCTTGTCAAGAGGAAAGTATAGGTCTTTGATATTTTAGACGCCAGCGTTTGCAAATTTTCTGGCTACCCACGCTCCTCCGTGTTCCTCATACTCCTGCTTCGTAACTGATAGCTTGCTAAGCAATGCCTCATCGCGTGCAAGGTTTGCTCCACCTTGCCAGGTGCTTACTATTGGGCTTGGGTTGGTTGGTCGGGCCAGGCGAACCATGCACTCAGAAGGTGCAAGTGCCATAATTTCAGCCTGTAGACGATGTATAAACCCGTCGATATTCGCATTGCCTCCGACAACAACGACGTTCGCCAGAAGCCCAGGCCAAAGCCCGATGGGCAAAACAGACAGACTTTGCATCACAACTTGAGCAAGTCCAGGCTGTCGTAGGCCGATATCCATAGGATTAAATAGTAGTTCTGGGACCGTGAATCGTTCATTTCTGAGTGTCAAAACGTCCTCTGGGTTCTCCACTGCCTTCCCAGCTGCAATCTTCTTCAAGTTGCCTGCCAGTTTGGGGTCATGGTCACGGAGGTATCCCTTTGTTATATTGTGGTAATCTGGTAGAACATAATCCTTTGCTATGCCTCCACCGGTCATGTAGCTTTCCCTCTTTTCGCCTTTAGTTCCTTTCCAGGATAGTTCTAGGTCAGCATTGAAGTCCTTGGTGACATAGCAAGCTGCCTCTTTAATTTCATTCATTAGGTATGTTTCATTTCGCATATCAAATTGTCGAAGGGACAATAGGCGAGTGAGGTAGTTCGTCATAAGCTTTCCCCCGACATCTAGTCGGCGAATCGCAGATTGTAGTGGACGACCCTGTAGCAACGGTGTGACTGTCGTATGAGAGTAACCAGAGTCAATGAGAAGGAGGACTTCGGCGGGAGCCACAGGTGCCGTAGCCTCGCGTGGCGGTGCCTTAAATATAGCCTGTATGTCGTTGTATGCATTAAGAGTCGGTCCTGGTATGTATTAGCTTCTATTCTAATCGGCAGCAGCTATTCGGAGGGGACAGTACATACCAAGAGCGCGATAGTACGATGCGAAGCCGAATTCCTCAAAAACGACTTGGTCGCAATTGGTCTGTAGCACCGGCAGGGAATTCGGCGCCTCAGTAAGAATAAGCCCTGTTTCCGATGGGTCGCAGTGTAGTTTTGCTTTCTTATCAAAGAATTCGTGATCCCATATTTCCTTCTGGGCTTCCCAGTTCACGATGTAGCCTTTCTCGACAGGGCGCCTGAAAGCTATGTCGCCGAAATCCTTGCATTTCTCTAGCTCTGAGCCGATATAGACATTTCGTTCGCGATCCCGTGCCATACAATTCGGTATTATATGACACGAATCTTGGGTCACTTCGATAGAAGGCGACGAGAAGCCCGCCTTGATGGTGAACGCGCCATTGTCGAGTACCAAGGTTTTGGACGGCGGCGGCGGGCCAGAGGACTTGGTACGGCGATGGGTCGGAGCCATGCTTGCGGCTATATAAAACTTAGAATCTAGCCATATACCATCGCGTGGTCGTCATTGCTAGTGTTGACGGAGGTCTCAGCCAGCTGATTGTTTCGCCGTCGCGAGGCTGGATGTTCAAGGTTGGCCTGTCAGGAACGCGGGGGAGTTCCGCTAATATTTTACCAGATCTTATCTGCCCCTCATAACTTTTGAAATTAAAACCAACACGACAACTACGAGTGCGAGGGCAACCACCCATTTTGTGGATAAATATGGCACCAGTTACCGAAAAACCAGAGGAGCCGCTGCTTGCTCTTAAAAACACAGTCAAAACTGTATCTGCCCTCCTCGACCAGCTTGAAACGGCGATCAAAGCCACGCCCGCGACCCAGAAGCCCCCCGCCAGCGATGTCAACGCTTTATTTCTAGCTCACGATGCGGCCAAACTCATTCGCGCTCATTCGACGAAGCTATCCTTGCTCATAATCAATACTCCTTTCACGCCTTCCGCCATCGTTAAAGTCCTCCGTGAGCTGGCGGCCGGCCCACTTCCCTCGCTCGGAACTGCTGTCGAATTATGCGGGGCACATATATATTCTGATATAATGCAAGGAGAGGTACAGTGGAGGGTACGCAAGGTTTATAGCGAGTTTGGAGTACTCCTCAAGGAGATTCCGCTCGATGGCAAGGTGTTGACGGATGACCAAAAGAATGGCACCGGGAAAACTGTGGGAAAGGGCAGCTTGGCGTCTACGGGCGTGTTATGGCAGGCCTGTGATGATCTAGCTGAGCTGAAGAATCTGGGCATTGCGGGGGTGGTTGTGCGGAAGGCTGAGCAGTATCGGGATACCCTCAAAGACGCTATCGAAGAGCTACAGGAATGGGGGGATGAGAGCGGTGACGATGACGAAGATGAAGATGCGAATACCGATGATGAGGCTGATGAAGCTATCCCTAACGCTGCTCAAGACGAAATCGACGACTTTTTTGGGTCCACGATGCATATCCCAAGCGATGACCCCGAGAAGATCCGCCCTCGTCTCGAGCTATCACTCCGGAGGCTGAAGCTGATAGCAGTGATGTTCAGCGCTGTCATTAAGCGGCGATTCAAGACGCTATCCTCGTTAACCTTGTCCGAGCTATCAACAGGAGACTATCCTTTGACGCAGGACAAGCTAACGCCGCCGAAACCGGGCTGCGTTATAGCACCAGCATACCGTGTAGATGCCAGCGTGGATATCCTCCAAACCCTCACCGAGTTGGCCGACAACCTTGCCACTGCATTTTACGACCTCGACGCCGAGGCAATCGACGACGGGATGGAGCAGTGCTTTTCAACCAGTCTTAGAGTAACTGAGCTATTATCCCAAGACTGGGCTGGGAAAGACGATGCATTCACCACTTGGGTGAGTACCGATAGTTTCAGGATGTTCCGGCCATAGCTAATTTATTCCAGGCCCAAACCTTTAAGACAGAGATAAAGAAATGAAGCAAGGTTTGGATACACTTAGACAGTGGCACCGTTGAGACAGCGGCATAGCTATTATATTTCGCAGCAAAGCATACGTGCATCTGCAATTGTAGGTGACGATGATATAGTGGAAACTATCGTCAGCTTAACTTCTATCTCAACCTCATGTTGCCCCAAGTGACCATGCATAGCTGATAATTGATGTCTGCAGCTCGATTTTTGAGTGACTGGTCGCAGAGAGTTGTAGAAGACCGCTATGTGATCGGTACAGATGAATTTTGTAGGCAACGCCCACAGATACTGCTTAGTATCGTGTCGACATCTACGCCAAATTCCACTAGATTTTTAAATCCTCCTCGTGGCCCCTATTTGAGGAAGGCCCAAGTCTCTCCAAGCTAATGCGGTGAACGATGAAATGCTGTGGGAGAAGGCTGTCTCATCTCACAAAGAAGACACTGTAGGACCAATTCCAACCACCACAAGCCCGGCAGGGGACTTTTATCGACCCATTACACCATCGGCCATGAAGGCGAGGTGACGAGAAGCACTAGCGATGAGAAGGGCCGGAGACTTGAAAGTTCCGAGGAAGCTGCGACTGAGTCTGTTCTTTCCATTTAGGGATTGAGATTCTGAGGAAGCTACGACTCAGCTTGCTTGGAAATCGTTCTTGCCATATAGGGATTGAAAGTTCTAAGGAAGCTACGACTCAGCTTGCTTGGCAATCGTTCTTGCCATATAGGGATTGAGATTCTGAGGAAGCTACGACTCAGCTTGCTTGGTAATCGTTCTTGCCATATAGGGATTGAAAGTTCTAAGGAAGCTCCGACTCAGCTTGCTTGGTGATCGTTCTTGCCATATTTGAGGTTGAAAAGCTTTAAGGAAGCTGCGATGGACCGGCGACGGTAGCTTAACCTCTTTCGAGAATGCAGGGTTTCAGATATCAGCTGCTCCTCGCAATCGATCTACGATTGTTCCAAACAAGTGCAGCCTAGTTTTCAACCCAAGATTAATAATACTATTGGTACATATTATCTAATATATACAATCTATTCATTCCGTTCATATAATGACGCATGACAGAAATCCATCTTCGTGCCCCTAAAGCCCCTGCTGTCATAAGGGGCGAGCCCGGATCCATACCAGGCGTACTATCCTGAATACTATAGCCCAACATATACCAATGCCAAGGAACAGCTTTGGCACCGCTCAATTCAATCCTTCAAACAAAACACTGCGCCGGTCTTTGATATTAACGAGCGTATATTCAGCCAAGCGCGGGTCGCCCTTTTCGATTCTCATAGTGGTATACAACAGGTTCGGCTCCGTCCAAACAGGGCGTAACCCCCGGGCTTCGAGGGTTTCCCACCTATAGCTGAGTTAGAAAGGTAGCCCTGACTTGTTCCTTGAGATAGCATATGTATATGCAGCTCGAGGCAAAAGTACTCACCACTGCAAAAAGTTATAGCCAGTCATTTCCTCGTGTCCGAAAAGATGTAATTCCACCATTAGTTGGCCTATTGGGAGCTCGAAGCCATCCCCCTCAGGGAATGCCTGGTCAAGTGAAGTTAATGAGGCAAATTCGGCGTATTCGATGTCCATTTTCAAAATATCACTTTCAGCCAATAGTCAGTCTCAGTCCAAAGCATCGGCTCGTTGGGAAGTAAGAAATTGGGGTTGTTGCACAGGAGAATACTCACATATAATCGTGACCATTCATCTTCATGAGATCCTGGATAGTATAGAATGGGGGAAATGAAGTGGCATTTGTGACCCCCGAAATGCCAGCCTGAGTGAAGTGTGCGCGCGCCCTGTGCTCATAGCTCAACTGTTTGCCAAAATTTGTCACCGAGTAGTCATAAGCCCAGATCTCGCAATTCGTTCGCTCGATCGTCTCGTCCTCTAAATGTAGAAAAGTCTCGTTAGCATGCGCCAAGGGCCCATTGAGCCGTAGTGGGTTGACTTGCCATAGCTAGACTCGGTCTGAACACCGAAAGAGTAGATGACACAAGGGCGAGTGGCTGGAAGTTCTTCATATTTTGACATCCCGCAGACCCATTTTCCTCCATCGCCCATTCGGCCAATCCTCTCCATCTCGTATGGGCAGCTCCATGAGGCGGGAACAAAGTCCCAGATGGAATATGGCGATCCTGGATATTTCTTCGGGGAATCGGCCGGGAATCTGAATCTCGTCAGTGGATGCTCTAATATGCAATTGAGAATGGACATACAATGGCATATTTTCCGGGTATCGCCATTCCGCGAGCAGATTATGTCTCTGCTCTACTGTCTTAGTCCAGATCTTCTCAGCCAGACGCATATGCTCCCGTAATG
Source organism: Pseudogymnoascus sp. 05NY08 (assembly GCA_001662605.1). NCBI lineage: Eukaryota > Fungi > Ascomycota > Leotiomycetes > Thelebolales > Thelebolaceae > Pseudogymnoascus > Pseudogymnoascus sp. 05NY08. The sequence goes on along the minus strand of KV458799.1, from coordinate 19,622 downwards.
ACACCCGCGCGACATCGTGGCTGAGGACTGAGGACGTTGAGAGCCAGCTTAGGGATACAGCAGGTCCATAGCCTGAGAGAAGTGTTATGACAGAGATGGCGAAGGCGGCTAGCAATAAAAACCGGAGAGGCCTTGTTGCCAGCATGGCGGGTGATCGCCTGGTGTACGTGTACCTGGCTAGCTATCTGTTGCCAAGAGTGCGGGAAGAAGATATTCCAAACGGCGACTGCATAGAGCGAGACTCTGTTTCATGGGTACGATCCAGGGATATTGAGCCAGGAACCAAAGCAAGAAACTCGCAATTAGAGCTGGTTTGATGCGCACACAACAACCATGTCGTATTTGATTTGGAAATATGGGAAATCACTGAGCCTAATTGTTCACGGGCGTTAGCGCACGGACCAGGTAAATGTAGCGCCATACCTTAATGTTCCATCTAGGCCCAGGCCCAGAACCAGAATGTTCAGGGGAGCCTACTATCATTTTTGGGGATTTACATTCGATGATATGAATATCTTTATTCCGTAAAGCAAGGTAAGTAAGATAGATGGACCTCAACAAGGACCTTCTTCCTTTAGAACATGTCTCAAGCTGCTCTACGAGGCGATCAAACTCGTATCAGCAGCCTAATTGGCTCCAATATATGGCGACTTCTCCAAGACGAACAAGGAATTTATGCCTAATTCACAGTTCCAAAGAGTATGATGCACATTCAAAGTGTTTACATTCTTGCCGAATATCATCTTGCTCTTTATCACATTAGTTTCCATCTTTTTCCATCGCAATTGCTGACATAAGCGGTCTCTCGCCCAGAATCTGTTAGCGCAAGGCTACCATTGTGGTGTGGCGACAGCCTTCCAGGCTCTTCTAGAGGGGTACAGTAGAAGGCTGACATATTCATTCAATTCAAGGGTACTTTAGTCTGTGTCAACAACTACGATTCTAAAACAAAGCAAGTTGTTCCTGCGAGGAAAAATGCATTGTTACAAACTCAGAAGCCGGTGACTCTAAATTCAATCATGGCAGCGCCTGCTGAACTGAGCTGGTCTGCGCCTTTCACGGTTGCTCCAGCGTCACATATTACGAAGAACTTGCCCGGCGACAAGATACTCCTGCCACCTTCTGCTCTAGAGCAACTCCTCGCCGCTTCTCCAGCTGTTCCGACACCCCAACACAATCCTATCCGTGCGGGATTCGATCCTTTCAACCCATACTCTCTAGCTGCTGCCCGAGCAGAAGCATCGCAATGGCGCGATACACAACAGCAGCTGCCCCACCCTCTGACCTTCCGGCTTGTCAATCCCAAGAATGGCCGCATCATATACGCTGGCATCCGAGAGTTTTCAGCTGAGGAGGGCCAGATTGGGCTCAGTCCCTCTCTGTCTGACGCGCTTGGAATTACAACAGAGGCGGTGGGGGCCGTCGAGGGAGAGCCGATAGATCTCACGGACGATAACGAGGTTGAAGAAGTGGATAGGATAATGGTCCATGCGAAGCAGCTCCCAAAGGGCACATATGTTCGCCTACGGCCGTTGGAAGCTGGCTATAACCCCGATGATTGGAAATCGCTTCTCGAGCGACATTTACGAGAGAATTACACGACACTTACGAATGGCGAGGTACTCAAAATACCAGATACGAGCAGGAGAGGACACACCTTCCAGTTTTTAATTGATAAATTTGTTCCTGAAGGAGATGCGATATGCGTGGTAGACACGGATCTAGAAGTCGATATAGAAGCATTGAACGAAGAACAGGCCAGAGAGACAGTGAAGCAGATTATGGAAAAGGCACAGAGCGCCCAGGGAACGGCAGAAGGCAGCTCCTCTGGATCCGTTCTGGATATATGGACTCCAGTACAAGGACAGGTCTTGGAGGGCGAATATGTGGACTATGAGCTTCCTTCGTGGGACAAATCCCGGACTCTTGAAATCGAAATCACCCTAGATGAAGAAGATGAGGTAGACCTATTCGTCAGCCCTCTAGCTTCCCGGCAGAGAGCAAGACCGCGAGAGGAGGAGCATGTTTTTGGGGAGTTTAATAGCGAAACTTCTACCAAAACGATACGTATACGGCCGACAAATGTCGAATTAGAGGGGGCCGAGTCGCTCTACATATCTATCCATGGATACAGCCCTCCCGAGGGGTCTGATCCGGCTATAAAACCATCCCCTCGACGTTACATACTGAGAGCCCAATCGGTTGAAGATGGCACTCCAGACGTATCAACGGTAGACTTAACGACGGACGAAGATTCTCATGACCCCGAGGATGAGCAGTGCAAGAACTGCCACCAATGGGTGCCTAAACGCACAATGATGCTACACGAGAACTTTTGTTTACGCAACAACATTCTCTGCCAGCAATGCCAAAGCGTCTTCAAGAAGAATTCCCCGGAGTGGCAGTCCCACTGGCACTGCGAACACGACTCAGCGCGTGGGAATTCCGCCGTCAGCCAAACCAAACACAGCCATATATACCACAGCAGCGTCACTTGTCCCTCTTGCGACTACGAAGCCTCATCCACCCCCGAGCTCGCCCTCCACCGCACCACCCTCTGCCCGGGCAAACTCATTCTCTGCAAATTCTGCCATCTCTCCGTCCCCCAAGAAGGCGACCCATCCGCGCCCTCCGCCGAAGCCCTCCTCTCTGGCCTCACAGCCCATGAGCTCGCCGACGGCGCCCGCACAACAAACTGCCACCTCTGCCAGGCCATCGTGCGTCTTCGCGACATGACCACGCATCTCAAGCACCACGATCTTAGCCGCAACTCTAAGCCGCTGCCGCGCATCTGCCGTAACGTGAACTGCGGGCGCACGCTGGATGGCGTCAGCAAGAACGGGCAGGTCGGCACGGCGGCACGGGTCGGTCAGGGACCGGGGAATGAGCTTGGGTTGTGCAGCATCTGCTTTGGGCCGTTGTATGTTAGTATGTATGACCCGGAGGGGAAGGCGATGAAGCGGCGGATTGAAAGGAGGTATCTTTCGCAGCTCATTACGGGGTGTGGGAAGACGTGGTGCGGGAATGAGGTTTGTAAACAGGGGAGGGTCAATCTGGGGATTACGAAAGGGGGTGAGGTTGTCACTACGAAGGATGCGCTGCCGGAGGTGAAGCCATTGCTGGTGGATCTTGGGAGCGCGCCGATGCACTTCTGTGTTGATGAGAGGAGCCAGAAGTGCAGGAAGTTGGCGGAGATGCTGGCTGGGGAGGGGGTTTACGAATTAGAGTGGTGCGTTGCGGCGTGTGAGGCAGAGACTGGGGAGCTAGATGCTGCAAGGCAGTGGTTATCCAATTGGTCTCCGAAGAAGACGGAGACCTCGTCGCGGTAGAGCGAGAATAGAGATATCGGATATGGTTTGATTGGCATAGCGTGGCACTCTTAGAAGATTCACATCATAGGACTGGTTGGAATATATCGCCGGCCGATCGGCCCTTATACGCTTCATAGATGATAGAAACATTATTGTTACGAATGACATTTTATGAACTCCATGGCAGAAGGAAGCTAAGTCTATAGCGCACAGGAAGTAGCCGTAGGGCATATCTAAGCAACCTGCTACTTCTGGCCAAGACACACCAACCGGGTCGCCCCGTCCCCCGCCTTGGCTCACGCCCCACCTTTATTACTTCCTCTATTGCCCTTAAAATCCTCATGGTCTAGACACCTGCATTGTAAACCACAACAAATATAGACCAGCGATAATGGATCAGATCAGGGAAGCATGTGGCGCAGCGCAGACGCGCGGTTGTGGCTGGTATATTACAGCCATGGATGGGCGGTGGCTATGCGTCAGCGTGGTATTAAGAGGGCGCTAAATGTGCCAGGCTGCATGGGAAGCTTATCTATAGCTTTTGCCCCACTATACGGAGGGGATTGAAGATGGCACAGGTATCATATATATATGACGGATAACTTGGCGAAAGAGAGTTATCTTGGTGAATGAGAGGTATCTCGGTGAACGAGCGCTACCTTGGAGAACTCAACCCTACTTCACAACAATCAACCCCGCTCAGGACCCTCCATTCGCCTCAATGTCCTTCGGTTGGTCCGTCGGCGATCTAATCGCCGGCCTCGAGGTCGCCATCCGCATTGCCACCGCCCTCCAAGACGCTGGAGGTGCAGCCGAAAAATACCGGCAAACAACAACCTACCTCCTCTCCCTCTCTACCGTCCTCTACCAGCTCCACCCTCCCCCTCCCGGCCTCCTCGCCATCGCCCCCGACGTGACGAGCGTACACTCCGCCCTGCAAGCCTTCCACTTCAAGCTCTCTACCAAGTTTGAGAAGAGCCTTGGAAGCGTCCCCTCCGACTGGGTAGCGCGGGTGCGGAGTAGTCCGCGAAAAGTCGAGTATGCGCTGTTTATGGAAAAGCAGGTGGAGGCGTTGAGGATCAAGCTAGATGTGCCCCTAAAGGCGATAAATCTTGCTCTCGGGATCGCGATACACAAGCAGGGTCGCGAGAATGGGGAAGTGGGAAGGGAGACGTTAGAGGAGGTTGTGGATCTCAAAGCCGCGCTGCCGGGGCTGGAGAAGGCGGTCCTGGCGGGTGTGCAGGATATCGTGCTAGCATCTGCCCAGCGAGAGGAGGCAGATCGCATGTACACGACCGTCGGGGCGTGGTGTCGCGCCGTGCCGGTGGCGGATACATTTCACACCCACCTACGTGAGATGGCGGCAAGCTCATGCCAGTGGATTTTCCGGCGCGACGAGTTTATGCGGTGGCGTGGCGGTGGGCCGCTAGATGGACACCTAGCGGTGCTGTGGATTACGGGGATTCCGGGGTCGGGGAAGACGAGGCTTGCGACACGGGCTGTGGAGTCTCTCAAGGGGGAGGGGAGCGCAGTGGCGTATTTTTACTGTGATACTAAGGATGAGGGACGGAGAAGCGCGTTGAGTATCCTGAGGACCTGGACGTGGCAGGTGCTGGAACAGAGGCCGGCACAGTTGGGTGAGGTGGCGAAGATTTGTGCGAGGGAGCCGGTTCCAGGGGAGGGGAGCATGGAGAAGGCGCTTATGTGTGCTGTGGCGGGGGTGGAGGGGTTGGTGTTTGTGCTGGATGGGTTGGATGAATGCGAGGAGGAGACCAGGAAGAAGTTGTATCCGATTGTTTCACGGCTGGCGGCGACAGCAAGGGTGCTGATCGTGAGTAGGGAGATGCCAGGGTCTCATCGGGCGCTGAAGAGTGCGCTGCCGCACGAAGGCGGGTTGGTGTTTTATCGGATTGTGGACGGGGATAATACGGATGATATCAACGATTACCTTGAGCGCGCGGTGAGGGAGCTGGAGATTGGGGATGAAGAGGTGGAAAAAACTGTTATTTCAAAGCTTCAAGAAGGGGCTAGTGGGATGTTTCTGTGGGCGACGCTGATGCTTGAGGAGCTGTCGAGCCCGCATTTTTTTGCGGAAGAGTATCTCGAGGGGCTGGACGACCTACCGGACTCGTTGGACGCGCTGTATGCGAGGATACTGACTACGCTGAATGCGAGCCTGAAGACGAGAGACGTCACGCGTAAGCTCTTTCGCTGGCTAACTTGTGCAAGGCGCCCTCTAACTCTACCTGAAATCAGCACGACTCTGCTCATCACGATTGATGATGAGATAATGAAATCGCGAAGCAGGATGCCAGATGATAAACTCAGGGACACATTGCTGAGGTACTGTGGATCGCTGGTCGCCATACACGAGTCGAGAGACGGAGGCAGCCCAACAGTCACCCTGGTGCATGCTTCGGTGAAAGATTTCCTACTCGAACAGAGCAGTTCTAAGGAGGCCTTCGGATTCCTAATCCTCGACCCCGAAGAGACTCAGGCCATCCTCGCACAGGAATGCTTGACATACATCTCATACAACAACATCGACTTCGATCCCAACACCATGCAGCCCGACGAACCGAACATGTCCTTCCCCCCGGCCGAGATGGGGCGCCGCTTCGAGGTTTACATGGAGCAATACCCCCTCCTCATCTACGCCTCCTTAAACTGGTTCCTCCACCTAGTAATAGCACCACGCGATCGCACCTACACCTCCCTAACGCGATTCTGCACCTCGACCCCCAAAACCATCGCCTGGCTGCAGGTCATGCTCCGCTATCGCGGTGACCGCAGCGTATACTCCTCTAGCCCGGGGTATGCCGACTACACCGGCATCACAACACTACCGCATGTCCTTCCCCAGCATGGCGACGAACTCAACAAGTGGCTCCGGCCATTCCGCACCGTTTCTGAGGGGCGCTCGAATCTCCCGCGATACGTGCAGTTCATGTACTGCGGGATGGCGAATGATTTCCTGCCGAAGCTGAGCGTTGCGGCATACTTTGACTACGCCGACTACCTCGAGGACTGCCTGAATAATGGGATGGACCCCAATCTCAAGAATTATAGGGGCAAGACGCCGATTTATGCGGCAGCTATGGCGGAGTCGTTGGATGCGGCGAAAGTTCTGATCAAGCATGGCGCTGATCCGAATGTCATCGGACCTGGAGGAGTAGTGGCGTTGGTCTCTGCCATACGGCTAGATGACTGGCGTAACGCCGACGCAGTACCCTTCCGCGTCGCTGAATTCCTCATCGAGTCCGGCGCCGATCCATGCTATAGCAACGGAGGCCTCCTTGCTCTCGCATGTCTCTGTGCTAGTTCGAATGACGCACACGTCGTATCTCTCGTATCATGCATGCTCAAGCATGGAGCGATCAAAGTCATCAACATCGGGAAGAACCCGTACTGGACGGCACTGCACTGGGCAGCCAAGGCCAAAGCTGCACGGCTCGTGGCTCTGCTCCTGGAAAATGGAGCGGAGGTCGATATCGGGTTTGGGGGGGATAGGGTGAATGCGCGTAAGTATGAGACGCCACTTGATCAGGCTTGTTCGATCACACAGCAGGCGGAAGATGTGGTTCGTATACTGCTCGAGGCGGGGGCGAGTGTCGATGCGTTGCATCGAGATGGCCGTACGCCGCTGCATCTCTCGTGTCGCCAGAGTCTGGGAATCTCAAAGTTGCTCCTTGAGCATGGGGCGAGTATCAATGCTGTTGCTCATGATGGTAGTCGTCCATTGCACGATGCTGTTAAGGAGTCGAATCTCCCGCTCATAGACATGTTGGTCGCCAGGGACGCCGCGTTGGACGTCAAGGACATAGAAGGTCGCACTCCGTTAGACCTCGCTCTCGACATCGCAACCCCAGATACCAGAGTCGTCACAGCTCTTGTTGACGCCGGGGCTTCAGCCCCAGACAATGCGTTATGGGAGCTAGAAGTTGTGAAGAAAGGGGAAGTGCAGATTAAGAAACGGGAAAAGAGAGCGCAATATTGGCCACAACAGCCACGAGATATATTTGAAGCTTCTTGGATTCTACAGCACCATGCTACATCTAAAGGTTTACCCCGAAGCATCGTGCTTCGCATCCTAGATCTTTCAAGATACTGGCTCCGCTCGATCAGCAACCGCGAAGAACTCATCGCTCTAAACGATGCCACCTCCCGCCGAGCGCCGCCTTACTTAACATCCGAACCCATAATCGGGCGCTCTCTCTCTCCTATCAGGGAACTCATCTTCGACGTCACAAGTCACGACCAGGGCTTCAGTTCCTACCCCGAGTGCTACGGGACCTACGATAACTCATGGACATACTTTGAGTACGGCGTTGCTACGAGGGGCGGGGGAGATCAGCCGTTTGATTACGACGGCCTCGATCGAAGGGTCTGCGTGAATGTGCATGCAAAGCGGGCGGCTACAACTCATAGGAAGCCATTTAGGGATTACAGGAATGGTGGTCTCTTGAGGAGAATCAGGGCAGGTGATCGAGTCCAGGTGTTTGCCCAGGCTAGGTTTCCAGGGTGGGTGAATTACGTAGAGAGGGTGAGCATTACGGTGTATACGACTTGCCTATTAGATTGACGGCCTCTTACGTAGAGAATTGGCTTTACGCTCTTACCTCTTACCTTCTATTATGTGATAGCAACCATCTCAACCATGTCTCGTTTCGCCGTCCACCCTTGTTTAGCAAATGGTTCAAAAAAGGGGCATCCTTCCTTCCCCGAATAGAAGGGAACATATTGCTTCCAATCGCGTCATCGCCAACTTTACCAATCAACACAAGCACTTCCCCCAAAGCCAATACACCCAAGCACAGCCAAGCAGCATCCGTCAACCACGCAGACAAATGCTTACGACGACTCCGGACTCTTGGATACGGCCTGTCCCCAGGGGCAGAAACATGTGGCACGAAGTCGGCATCGGAGCGGGGTCTGGGCGAGACTGCCAAGACTTGGCAACGCAGAGGGACAAGAGACTCCGCCCCTTTGCCCAGCCCGGACCTCGAGCAGCGGAATTCCGACCAAGGACGGCTGGGCGTGGTTCCAGAGTCGGTGGGGAGATCTTGGCGCCACAGCGGGGATGGTTGTACGGTGGCCGGATAGACAAGCGGGAGAGATGAGCAAGTTCTCGGACATTTTGGTGCACAAAAGTTGCGCACGAGGGATGAAAAAGTCTTGGCGCGGGCTGAAAACTGGGACACAGAGTGTGGTACTACGGTGACCCTTCAATGCAAGGTGGCGAAATTGCCTCAGGAATTGTCTTGGCGTCATGGGTTTTCTTGGCTTCTTGGCCCATGGTCGGGGCCAAGTGACTCCGCCCTTGGCCTTTGTGTGGAATGAGGAAGGTCTCAGGCGAGAGGGGCGGAGGGGCTTGGGAGCGGCGGATTGGCTGGGCGAAGGAGGGGGTCTTGGCGCCGGATTCGGAATTCCGCTGGATTGGCTGGGCGGTGGGGTCGCGACTCAATATTGGCATGGGAGAGGTCTTGGCATTAGATATGGGAGGGAGGGGTGGGAGGGATGGAGGGGAGAGGGGCCAAGGGATTGAACCAACAGAAGTTCTCAGAAGTGAAGATGGAGGGCGAGATGAGGGCGGGATCACCAAAACGCACTGCACTATCTGCACTATAGAATTACTCGGGCTACTGGGGCATGGTATGTACTTTATAGTGCAAGATAATGACGAGACTGGCGGCACTCGCGGTGGGCTTTTTTGCTTACTATTACGTTGGGTGGTGGATGTGCATCTCACTGATTCCCTACTTTCCCTATTTTAAAAAATCTTCCTATTTATGACTTGTGATATCCGCCCCTCCCCTCCATCTGTCTAAATTCCCCTTCATCCATCCCAAATACTCCCGTATATCCCAATTACTCTAGGACCACTTCATGTCTCGAGTAAGGAACGGCACCACCAATATACAATACCACCTGCATACTGCTTATACTACTTCCACACCATCCAGAGCCTATTTGTTTTGTCCAACAACACCAAGCCTTGTCCTCCTCTGCGTTCCCCATAAAATACCATAAATAGGTACTCGGTCCTCCCCCTCTCGACCTTCCAAGCATCTTGTCACCGTCATAAAACCCGCAAAAAAGAGGAACGCTCCTTTCTCAAAAACCCCAAGACCACCACCCAGCCTCTGTTCCACGCGCCAGAGACGTGTCTTTTATCCAAGCAACTCGCTTGTTTGCTTAATGGGTTACTAAGACTTCGACTTCGAATATCTACTTCATCGTTACTTCGATATCTCAACTTGACTCGAAACTCGATTGTTTGCCGCCGAGCATCGTTCCTTCCTCAAGTTCGTCGCCTAAATCTTTATTTTTCCGCGCGCCTCCCGTGGATTAACGAATAGGCTCTCACCGCCCCAATCACTCTACTTAACCTTACTTTCTGCCACGCCAAGAATCCTGCGATCATCATGTCGTCCCAAGACCAACAGACGCAGACGCGCCCAGTAGGCATGACACCTCCAACCACGACCGCCTCAACCTCCGCCTCCATCTCCTCTGATGACAGCGCCCAGGTTAGCCGTTCCACTGTCGCCAGCGACGACAACCTCGCTTGCCAATGGGACAAATGTACCGAGCGCTGCCAATCGCCCGAGGCCCTCTATGACCACATTTGTGAGCGCCATGTCGGTCGCAAGAGCACTAATAACCTGAACTTGACCTGCGGCTGGAACAATTGCCGCACAACCACCGTCAAGCGCGACCACATCACGTCTCACATTCGTGTCCATGTTCCGCTCAAGCCGCACAAGTGCGACTTCTGTGGAAAGAGCTTCAAGCGTCCTCAGGACTTGAAGAAGCATGTCAAGGTAAGCAAGCTGCTCACACGACCAAATAATTAGAACAGAAACTAACATTCTCCAGACACATGCTGATGATTCCGTCCTTCTCCGTTCACCTGACCAGCATGGTGGACAGGTTGGTGGCTACCGTGCCCCAAACGGTAAACGTGGGTACTCTCCTCCCAGGCCACTCCTGGGATACTCTGGTGCATTTACGGCTTCTAACATGCACATAGCAGCCGGAGCCACAGGTTATTATGACCACTCCAACCCGCAAATGCACCAACCTAACGGAAACTACGGGCAGCCGCACCATAACGGCGGCCACAACGGTTACTACCAGCCCCAGCAAGCCCAGAGCTACGGCCCAGTGTATTACCCAGTCAGCCAGCACGCGGCTGAGATGGGCCACCACGCCAACTACGACCCAAGAAAGCGCGGCTTTGACGCCCTGAATGACTTCTTCGGTGATGCCAAGCGTCGCAATATCGACCCAACTTCGTACCCCCAGGTCGGCCAGCGCTTGATGCACCTTCACGGCCTCCCCATCCAAGGCGGAGCCCTGATCGACTACATGCCCTCGCAGCCCCTGATGGCCGTAGGAGGAGGCGGACACGGTCCCGGCGTCGCCTCGATGCCGCAGCCACACTACTCCCTCCCAATGCCCAACCTGAAGACGAAGAGCGACCTCCTCAACATCGACAACTTCCTCGACCAGATGCAATCCACCGTCTACGAGAGCTCCAGCGCCGCCGCCGCCGCCGGCATCCACCAACCCGGAGGCCACTACACCCACCAAGCCATGGGCTTCCGGCAATCACAGTCACCCCCCCAGTCCGCCGCGCAAAACCTAGGCGTCTCCATCCCCCAATCCTCCGCACCATCCTCCTCCCACATGGCCGCTACACACTCTCCCCAATCGAGCGCGCCAGCACTCACCCCCCCATCAACAATGTCCTACACCTCCGCGCACTCCCCATCTTCTGTCCCCGGCCTCTCGCCCGGCGACTCCTCCCGCCACGCTTCCACCCCAGTCGCATACCCCACCCTCCCCTCCGTCTCCTCCGCCTACGCACCACACACCACATCCCCCGTCTCCACTCTGGGGACAAACTTCGACTCCGACCCCCGCCGTCGCTACAGCGGCGGTATGCTCCAAAAATCCGCTGTTGCGCCGCGCGTCTCGCCACCCGCACGCGACGAGTCTACCACCCCCGACGCGAAGCGCCCGTACAGCGCACGCGCGGAGTCGAACATCGACCCTGCGCTGTCGGGTGGTGTGAGCAGTCCTGGGGTGAGCAGTCCTAGTCCCAGCGGGACTGAGGAGGGTGATGCGAGGGATCGCGCGGAGGAGGTGTGGGTTGAGAATATTAGGGTCATTGAGGCGTTGAGGAAGTTGATTGCTGATCGCCTTGAGAGAGGGGAGTATGAGGATGATAAGGAGGGGGAGGATACGGAGATGGGGGAGGCGCAGGAGGAGGAGAAGGAGAAGGAGGTTAAGGCTGAGGAGAGCCTGTATCCGGTGCTGAGAGCGGCGATTGATGCTGCTGAGGCTTGATGAGGGTGTATGCGTGTCTGCTTTTTTTGGTTTGAAGAATTATGAATGTTTTGGGAGCTGGCGTTGGGGAGGGTAATGGGTTTTTGTGAAAGAGATGTTTGAGATCATTGTTGCAGCTGCTGCAGTCATTGTTGTTCAACAGTATGGATAGCTTAGGAATATTGCTATAATGAATCATTGTATGCACACTTCATCTTATTCCAAGCCTTTATGTGAAAATTTCAGACGTAAATGTAGTTTGGTAAAGCTGTATTAAGGCCTATCAATATTGAGCATCATCACCAATCTTGCTCGAGTAAACCATATCCCCCTGGATCAAGCCATGCCCTGCCTTGCGTGAAAAAAAAATCATAAATGGTATCTCCATCGCTAACTCCCCTTCAGTTCCCCCCTCACATCCTATAAAAGCACCCCATCACACGCACGACCTAAACGCCAATTCGACCCCCCTCAATCGCATCTCGTACACATTCATACCAATACATCTCCGCAGCAGCAAAGCCATCTACTTCTTCTGTCCCCTCGCCGATACCTCCCCTTTCTCCCCAATATGCAGCGCCACGCGACACTCAGGACAATACCACTTCGTCGTCCTCGGCGGGAGGGTCTCAATCGTCAATCCCACGCACGGGAGATGGAACCACTCATACTGGCACTGCACACACTGTATTAGCCTCCATCCACACCACATCACCCGAACACCACCCAAATCCAACAAACGGGGTCCGAATATCACATACCTGATTATTCTCACAAGCAATCATCTCCCCAAAACTAACCCCATTACAAACACAATACCTCGGCTCATTAGGATCAACCGGCACCCCATCCTCATCAACCTCCACATCCGGCTCCTGCACCACTGCCTCCCCCTCCTTAACCCCCCTCTTCCCCGCCTTCCGCTTCGGCGCCGCAGTCCGCTTGCCTACGCTAATAGACGCGCCGCCCGACTCGCCAGCTGCGACAGGGCCGGGAGCGGGTCGCTTCGCGCGGCGGCTGGGTGGGCGCGTGGGGACTTCAGGGGCGGGGGTTGCGCGTGCAGTGCTCGCGCGACGGGTGCGGCCGGGCTCTACACTAGCTGCTTTGCCGCGGGATGGGGGACGGCGACCTGAGGAGAGGACGGGGAGGTTGAGGTCAGGCAGGGCGTCGAGGGAGGGGATAGGGGTTCGCGTTGCTGAGCGCCTGGCACGCGAGGTATCCGGTGTTGGCGCGAGGGCGGGGGATTCAGTACTTGAGGATAGAGCGGACGGCTTCTTTGTGTCGCCACGGAGGATTTTCTTGTCCTTAAGAGGGGGCAAGATAGGGGTAGATGATTTGCGGGGGGAGGAGGCGCGGAGGGGAATGCTGGTTGTGGTTGTAGTTGTTGCAGGTGCGGCAGTGGACCCTTCAGCGGCGGGGGAGAGCTCGACGGTTGCGCGGGTGCGTTTTGCGGTTTGGGGGATGATGGAACGGGTGGATTGGGGAGGGCGAACGGGGGTTTCTGTCTTGGCCTTTTTGGCGGCTGGGGTTTTGAGGGTGTCGGCCTCGGCAGCTGCTCCTTCGACGTCTGCTGTTGATTCTCTCTTTCGTTTCCGTGCCGCTGCGCTCTTGGAGGGTGTTTTTGCCGTTGGCGTTTCTGCGGAACCATTGCTAGCTCCGTTGTCACGAACTGTGCTGAATAGCCCTCTCATTACCCTGGCGGCATCTGCCAATTTTCGCGCTGATTCTTCCGCTTCTACTGCAGCTAGCTTGGCAAGAGATTCCTTCTTGGCCTTCTTCTGTTCGTTGAGCTTCATTCCCTTGTTCACTATGGGGAGATCTTCGTCTTCCTCCAGATCCTCATCCATAGCTGCGCCGTTGCTTGCAGCTGCAGCGCCTCCTTGTGATTCCCATGTACGGTCAAACGGCAGGCCGGCGGCTTCTGCCTCAGCCTTAGCTGCTCGATAGTGCGACAGGGATCGTTCCAGAATAGCGAGCTCTCTGTTTATCATCGTGGTGCTCGGTTGCCAGACTGCGTTCTTCTTCATGCGTTTCCGTAACTTAGCCAGCTCAAACTGAGTCAAACGCCCCCAAGGCCTATGCTCGCTTCCAACGGGTGCTCCATCAGGCGGTGGTTTCAATTTTGCCAAAGCATTGCTCGTAGAGATGCCTGCGACTTGGCTATGGACATTCGTCCCCATAACTCCGGGTGGTCTAGGTGCACGAGGCGTTTTCGGTGTCTCCTTATCAACCAATTTAAGCTTCGGCACCTTCAGCTTGATTCGCTTTGTGCCACTCGTGGAAGCACGTCTCTGCGATGGCTTAGGTGTCGCAGGTTGTTCATCTGCAGTCGCTGACATATCACTCTCCGAGTCGTACGTATCCCAGTCAAATTCGTTTGGCGCAAGGACTTCTCCCGGAACTGTAATTCGCGGTCCTCTTTTGACTCGGGCGCCTTTATGTGCGCCAGGTTCTCCGAGGCGGAGTGTGATCTTCGGAATCCGTGTGGCCTGGGGCGACACTGATTGGACCGCATTTGCCGCCTCTTCTTGAGCTGCTGGAAAGGCCTCCAGTAGCCCTTCAAGCTTTTGTTGTATATATATCAGCTTTTGGTAATGACGATCGATATTTGCATCCATGCGATAGGCTTCAGCTTGCGCCAGGGTTCGGTTGCTGACTACGTGGTTGAGCTGTTCCGATATGTCCTCTCGCAGCTGCGGCGGATCAAGGCGTTCGGCAGGATCTATTGCCGGGAGGTTTCCATACATCCTACTCAGGTCTTCGAGTTCAGCAGATGCGATTGTGTATTTGTAGTCGAGCTTTTCTATGAGGGCCAAGGATCGGTTCATATCTGACGGAAGGTATTCGGTGAAGTCGAGGAAGTCCGTGACAGTAGCCTGCGCGTCCGGGTCGGACGGCAGCTCTATGCTGACCATGTTCTCGTCCATTCTGCCCATGGATTGCATTGTATGCGCTGAGTTGAAGCTGCCTTTGGCAATAATATCCCGGCGCGGCGGCGCAAAGACGTGTGAGGTGCCTCTACAGAGAGTATTTTGGAGGCATTTTCCAGCCGGACGGATCTTAAAGAGGCAGTACTATCAAAGCTGCTCTGGTGTTTGAGGTCGTATTTGTCTGTGAAATGAGCAGAAGGGTTTCGGTGTAGTGCTTGGAGGAGACGAGTGAAAGTCGATGAGCCTGAAAGACACTCGGTCAATACAATAGCTTCAAGCTCGCGGTCGACGCGCCTCACCACGTGATTTTGCGCTAGCGGCCGCAGGGAACGAGGCTGAAATCGTGGTCAACCACAGCTAAGAATTAATAAATGTTACTAAAGCCAATATAATTTTTCCTTTAGCTCAATTTTTTATATTTTGGCTTATAGAAATACCCTAATATAATAATTCTACCTTATTCATATGGTCCATTCTCTACAATGGCTCATTTGATTCTCTAACAGTCCTCAGTCCCAACTGTGTCAAGGCAACATTAGCATCTGAAATCCCGTCTTTTCCTAGCCACCGAGCTACTAAATGGGGCCTGCTTCGATTCCACCTACTCCCCTGCTTTTATGGATTAATAGTTGTGCGGAATATTATATATCTTCCTCCTCAATACACGGGATTGCTTTTTCAGAATTGAACCACCATGTTATTATGCCCGTCATTTTCGTGCTTAGCCATTGGCGCTTATGGGACAGGTTGATTCCCACATTGTCTGACGCAACGCGAACAATAACCCCGGTTTTGCCGTCTATAGAAATGGCTTCTGCAAAATGAAGACTAGTGGGATGCTCAATTGTAGCCGTTGCGGACAGACCTAAGCGACACTGGCCTAATGCCTCCTTGTGACCACTCGAGTACGTCAATAACATTCCTAAACAATACTTGTCTAGATTGTCAAGGTCGCTCCCACGCTCATCGAAGAACAAGCAAACTTGTTCAACATTTTCTAACGAAGCGCAGGAATGGAAAAGATCCCACTTATTGTGGAAACTTGGAGGGTGTTGTAGAATTTCCGGCGAATCTAATTGGATATCGTCTGGTAATGTTTGCCCAAAGCAAAGGATTGGGTCTCCGTCATCTGCATCCTCGTGAATAACGTGTGAGACTTGACCTTTGCTTAAACAAATCTCCACGGAATCATCTGTCTGCGGATCGAGACACGGTCCAAAAACGTAGCATCTACCAAGGGTAGTTCTTATCTGCCACAATTAGGAGGGGGAAAATGGTAGGAAGCCTGATTCTTACCATGAGTGCGATATCAGTTGTCAATTTGCGAGGACCGTATCGTCGGCGAATCCAAACCCCACGGATTCCTTCATTTGGAGCCAAAGGAAAATATATCCAAATGAGTAGGTCCTTCCGATAGTGGCATAGTCTTTTATATGTATCAGCGGCTGAAGATTTGTTTCCCTTATGAGCGTAGATCCCATATATTTTTCGTCCATTGCAAAAGACACTGATTCCTGTACACTGCTCTGTTACTATACATCTCATGCGCATTGGCTTGGAAAGTCCATCATTCACGATCGTGAATTGATCTGGGGGTGCCGGTGTATCCCATAGCATTAGCGTATCTATTGATGTTCCCATGGGGTCAAGACGTAGAAAATCTCCCTATTTGGTCGTTAGTGTCTTTACATATAGTCAACTCAGGGTTCTTACATTTGTCCTTATCAAATAATCATCTAGTCGGCTCAGCTTGTCAACGATATACCACAAGCAGTCTGGAAATTCGCTATCCGCAACAGTTGGACGATCTTCAAGCAACTGGAACGCACGGATTCCAAGAGTGTCAAGGCCAATAATGAAATATCTCGGGTTTTTAGGGGGGACATTCTGTTCAAACTGAGTGCGGGAACCATGAATAGCTCTAAAGTCCTCTCGATACCAGCCGTATAGTTCATGAGGTCGTATAGCTTCGGCCGCGGGTTCCAGCCTATCCAGGCTCTCAGGATGCCACGCAAGTACGAATGAAAATCTCGATATCAAAGGCGTCTCGGCTTTTGCTAGGACCTTAGTTACGATTTCTTGCGGCATCGTATTGATAGCCTTTAAGTAGGATCGTAATTCTTTCATCTCGGGGTATGTCGTATCCTCTTCTATTGAAAATCGAGGCGTGCTACACTCTGACACGTAATAACGAGCTCCTGGAATAGGATTTAACCATAACCCAAGATTCCACATGTGTGAGAGTCGTGTTTTTGGCCTTCGAGTCCGGAGTACGTTGATACAATCCGAATGGATCACGAAGGACAAAGGGGACTGGCGACAGGTATGGCATGGCCCATAGCGGCAGAGACGCCAGTTTTTCTTTTCACCATCATATAAAACAGTCGTATATTGAAGTTCATAGCCCCGGGCAGGAAATTTAAAGCATAGTGTATGACCTCTGTAATCTAAGCCAAACCCAAGAACTATTTTCGTTAATAAAATATCAAAATATTCAAATAGAACATACCTGCAAAGGAATTTTCTAAAACACAAACACGATTCCGGCAAAGCAGGCAACACAAGTTCGAAAGCTGAACATGGTGCTCCATCTTGGTTATGCTAACATCTGTGAGCTTCACTTGCTCTCTCACGTGGGTGAGCTGACTGTCCCAAGGTGAGTTGTTTAAGCGTACCGTCCGTTGACGATAAGGGTCTGGATGCGCTGCGCTCTTATCGCCAAGGTGACCCTTGCTGAATCAGCCCGTCCAGGTTTTGGATCTTCTGTATAAATGCATAATTGTTAACATCTTGTTCATTGCTACGAACAGGCTCTACGAATACTTTTGAGCAGCACGTGTATCAACGACTCTGATGGACAGGTTATGGCTCGACTGTATCAATGTATGTAAACTATTTTCATAAAGTGGTACTATTTTTTGAAAAATCAGTATATTTCGTGTTTTATAGTTGGACTTCAATGGCCCCAAGTGAATATAATCGTCTTACCTGTTACGAATCCATGAACCAAATCCCACCTCTGCTTCTCCTGGAGACTGCCAGGACCAGTTATGTGCCACTGTGTGTGTATGGGTGAGCCCAGCTTGCTGCAGCCGGCCCCTTATTCACTTTGGACGACCCAACGCGTTTGCAAACTTCCAACAAACACACATGGAATGAAACGGTAGGCCAGCTACCTCCAATCAAATATCCTTCTTCTTCAGAAACAACACCTTCTGGATTCCTTCCTCAATTGGATAGCTATCACAATGGGCGACAATATCGATCGTTTGCGAGCCCTTCTGGGAGAAGGAGCCTGGGAAGCTCCTGCTTCTCAAGAAGAACCCCAGGACGGCACAGCAAAAGATCCAGTGGAGTATCTATCAACAGACCCGGAAGATGACGAGAAGATTCTCAGCATATCGCGTGTACTTGGTGGGGAAATGGACCCCAAGAATATCATTGGCATGCTATTTCACTTTCACTTGACTTCAACATTGTTCGAAAAATATCCAAAGCTAACATTTATACCTCTCCTATAGTGCCGGAATCTGAGCCAGAGCTCCCTGCCTATGATCTGGAGACTGGTGAACTCGCACCAGCTGGACACAATTTCGTGCCTCTGAAAGCCCTGGAAAAGTACCATCACACGTATGTGGAAGGTGCCAATCGATACAAGGTATGAGCGTCCATTCAAGTTTACCAGGATAAATTGGATGCTGACTTGCGCCTTTCCAGGTGAATCGTAACTACTTTGACAAACAGAAGTTCTATACACACGAATGGGATTTGTAAGTTGCTGACGCTGCGAGTCCCCGGCGAATGTTTGCCTTGTCCGAAACAGTCCATCTCCCCCCAGTTCTGTTCTCAAAGCGGCACTTTTTATTTGGACTTATCTATATCAACCGCCTCAAACGTGTCACTGACTGTTAAAGCTTCTACATCTACCCACCACCTGAGTTGTCTCCCAACGCAAGTGTGTTGGTGCCACTCGCCCAAGTAGAGCATTTCATCTGGATTATAAACAAACACCTGAAAACCCACCTCGGCATACCAATCATGGAGAGAGACCCCGGATTTATCATCGACTGCCCCGACGATGGAACGCCCCGTCCAAGATACATTGGCCGTTCCAACGACTATGAAACAGCCGTCCTTACCAAGAAGGCCATCCCTTCCAAAGGGTATAGACCACCAAACGAGCCTGCCTCGAGCAGCAAACCATCCGATGAATCCCTGGAGGCTTTCAAAGAGAGGATGGAGGAGATGCTCGAGATGGACAGGAAGAAGAAGCAAGCTCTCAAGTCGAAGAAGCAGGCTGAGCGGCATGCGAAGCAACAGGGATGGAACCATGTGACGAAACGTGTGCAGCGTTACCTTGGTCTCAGAGAGAGACAGAAAGATGTCGATGAATGGGGCATAAAAATCTCAGCTCCTGCCCCTGGTGATGGCCTGGCTCAAATCGAAGCTGATCTAGCTAAACTCAACATCAAGACGCAGATTGATATCACCAAACCCGTGCCCTTCGAACAAGAGTCATCTGTGGTCTTCATCTGTGTTGACATCGAAGCCTACGAGAAAAACCACAGACTCATCACAGAAATCGGAATCGCCACTCTTGATACAGCAGATATCGCGAACGTCGTCCCCGAAGAGCGAGGGACTAACTGGTTCTCATCCATCCGCGCTCGCCACTTCAGAATAAAAGAGTACGGCCATCTGAACAACACAGAATACCTCCAAGGCTGCGCCGACATGTTCCGCTTTGGGTAAGTAGAACCCCCTCCCCCCCTCCCCCCCAACCAACGCAACTCTAACATCCCACAGAACAAGTGAATGGATCAAAATCGCCGACGCCCCCAAATCCGTCGCCGACTGTTTCAAGCCCCCCTTCTCCAACCCCCTCTCCCTCACCTCCTCCCCCGCCGACCCCTCCCAAAAACGCCAAATCGTACTCATCGGCCACGACCTCCCCCAGGACATCGCCTTCCTCCGCCAACTCGGCTACGACCCAGGCAACCTGTCCAACCTCCTCGAATGCACCGACACCCCCCNNTTTTTTTTTTTT